>VWZW01000500.1:636733-818468 GCA_013397115.1 Edolisoma coerulescens
GCCCCGCTGCCCATTGGCTGGCGGGCCCGGCCGTTCGCGCGCAGGCGCGCGGCCTGAGGGCGGGGTCGCTCGCGCGGGGCCCCTCAGGGCGGGGGCTCCGGCGGTGTCTCGGGAGCGGCTCCCTGGGGAAAGCGGAGCGGGGGCAGCCGGGGACGTGTCCCTGCTGAGGTGACTGCCCGGCAGTGCGGGTCATGGGTGTCAAGCAGAGTGCCCTCCCAGCCCTGTCTGTGCTCCAGGGGTTGCTGTCGTCTCCTCATAGACAATTACCTTGGGGGCCACCCCACTGGGGCGGAGGCCGCTTGGGTCCCTGTCGTTATGGAGCATGTTTGGCACTCTTTCCATGTTACCTGGAGCGTCTCTTTTGGGAAGTCTCTTCTTATCCCTGCCATGTGGATGGGTCCCAGATGGAGGCCACTCACTTCCTCCGTGCTTGTAGTGAGAGGACAAGAGGCCTTAAGCTGAGACAGGGGAGATTCTGATTAGATATTCGAAAATAGGCTCTCTGCTCTCTTAGACTGAGTAAGTGTGGTGCTATAGGTTGGTGGCCGATTCTAAATGCCTAAAACTACTGAGGGCTCACAGGAATCGAAACAGATCATTGGTTGTACTTGCAAACTGGTTCAGCTCTGAAATTACTTAGAATTGTAGAATCACTAAGGTTAGAAAAGACCTCTAAGATCATCGATCCCAACCATTAACCCAGCAGCCTGTGTTCACCGCTAAACCATGTGCCCAAGTGCCACGTCCTCAGACCTTCTGAACACTTTCCAGGAATGGTGATTGTCAGTGCCTGGCCACCCTGTCCATGAAGAAGTTTTCCTCAATATCCAATCTAAACCTTTCCTGGCACAACCTGAGGCCATTTCTTCTTGTTCTGTCACTTGTTCCTGGGAGAAGAGACTGACGCCACCTGGCTACAACCTCCTTTCAGGTAGTTTTAGAGAGCAAGACTTGGTACACTTGATTATACTTCTTAGCTGGAAAAAAAAAAAAAAAAGAGGCAGTTCCCTTGTTGGTTTTGCCTTTTTGGGACCAGGTGAACTTAGTATAAGAGCAGATTAGAAAGTACTTGAAGTCATTCAGCAGAGCAAATGATTAATGACTGTGCAGTCTTGCTATGGAGACCTTTTTGTTGTATGAAGTCACGATTTACCTTTAAAAGCAGATAAAGGACAGGGCTGGTGTGTTAAATTACAAACAAAGATTTTTGAGGTGGCTTTTTTTTGTTTGTTGGTTTGAGGTTTTTGGTGGGTGGTGGTTTTCTAGGGTTTTTGTTGTTGTGTTGTTTTGTTTTTCCCTGTAGCGAGTGATAAAGAAATTTCCAAGTTGATACTCTGTTCAGTCAATCCATTTACCAGCTCAGCTGGTGACTCACCTGACTGAAGCAAGTCACAGCACCTCTCCCTTCCCCTGTCAATGAGGGTACTAATTCAGGGTTGTCTTACAAGGTATTTTAAAGACTAAGTCTTGTACCTGTAGCCATGTGACAGGGCATTAACACTGGTTCATGACCTATAAATATATGTGTTTTCTGGTTTTGAGACAGTTAACTTGTGACCAAGTTTTATAGCACTCTCCTGTAAGAAATTAGTCTGGTTTGTACTGTAAGATGCATTTTCCCAGTGGAATTCAGCAAGGCAGTAACTTTAAGTGGACTTGGTTTAATTAGCTTTGTGTATTTACAGCCGTAAGTGGCATCTAAAAGTTTTACTTGAGCTACAAATTTGACTGCAACAAATGTGATAGTAATGAATTGAAGAATCCCTCTGAATCCTCTAAGTGTGGTTTTAGTGTTACACTGTTTTCAGTATTATAGACCTTTTGTTAGTGTGTGAGGGGTTTTTTGTTGTTGTTCGGGCTTTTTGATTTGTGGAGTTGGGTTTTTTTGTTTGGTTTTGGGTTTTGTTGTTGTTCTTTCTGCAAAATATCTACTAAGAGGCCTTAAAAATTTGGGGAACTAACACTTGGCACTTTGTCAACAGGGAGAAGAGCAGTGAACAGATCTTTAGAGGATTCCAGATGTGTGCCCTTATGGAGAGAACATTTTGCCTCTGCTGGAGGGTGAAAGTAGCTGTGTGGATAACGCAGGCTTTATTTGCCATGTTCCACACTGTTTAACACACTGTTTCTCATACTTTTGCTAGTGGCAACTTTGGCTTAACCTTGAATTTACCTGCATTCACTCAATCTCCCTTTGTCAAAATAGCTTTTACTTCAGCCAAGAAATAGGTAACTGCTTTATTTTGTGAAAATTGGTGTTACCATTTTGAGGTATTCTTGCTTTAAAAAAACTTGGGAATTTTGAAGTTGGCTTTGAATATAATACTTGTTACTCATGTTCAAAACATATTTGAAAGAGATTTTTATGCAGCATGACTTCTGAGGTGGTGAAATACTGCTGGGTAAAGAAGTTGTGGGAAAGGTGAGGTGAAAGGCAGATTTTTGGAGTGTGCTAAGTAATCAAGAAAGATAATCTATACCATTTATGCCGTTTTAAAAAGCTGAAAATATTGCCCAGTCTCTAGTGAAAGGTGACCCAGCAGTGGAGTAGCAGAGGGTGAGAAGAGCAAAAGGCAGCAAGAGTAAGGACTGGGGCTTCAGACCAAAGCCCCCAAGAGCTCTTGGTGTGGTCTCTTCAGCTGGTGTAAACAGCCCTTGGAGGCTTCCCATCTAAAGAACCAGAGCTTCACCTACTAAAGAGATGAACTCCACTGTCCCTGGGCAAAAAACAGTGGTGCAAAGTCTGAAAGGGAGATTAGTTTGCTGCCTCATCAAGTATGTGATGCTGTAAGAGGATTGGATTTGCATATCCAAGGAGCAGTGAGTTTTCCTATTATTGATTA
This sequence comes from Edolisoma coerulescens, assembly GCA_013397115.1. Classification (NCBI taxonomy): domain Eukaryota; kingdom Metazoa; phylum Chordata; class Aves; order Passeriformes; family Campephagidae; genus Edolisoma; species Edolisoma coerulescens. The sequence continues at coordinate 639,577 of VWZW01000500.1, forward strand.
CTTAGGATTCCCAACTTAATGTTTGTTGTGTTGCTCTAATTGCCCCTACAAAGGTATTTAGCTAAAAGGCTAGAGGTAATTTCACATGGGTTGCAAGGTAGCGTTGGGCATTACTAATGAGCCAAAATAATGAAATACAGTTTTCAAGTGAAGGCTTGAGGTCTATAAATGGTGGCTGGAGCTCAGCTTGCAAGTGATCATTGCAGGTGGATTGATGCTGCTTCAAGAGGCATTGATTTATGCTGAGACGTGTCCTTGGTAAGATCACTTCTGGAATTATCACTCTTTGATAGTTTGGTTTGACCACAATCTTACTGCACAACACAAAGTCAGGCCAGTAGGAGGGGTAACTTTTCCTCCTGAAATAAAAACAGTGTTTTCATTTTTGCATGTTATTTTTGGACAAATCGTCATTTTATAGCGTCTCTACAGAAATTCCTCCTCTTCTTGTCCTGAACCAAAAGCTGGTTTTGAGCATGTGATGTAAACTGCTGTGTGACTGACAGATGAGCTGGAATATAAAAATGTTATAGTCAGTATTTTCTTTATAATGGATGAAATCAGAATTCTGTCAGACTTTGAGCCCCATTACAAAGCCTTTATCTCCTTTCTCCCTATTTCTCATAATTTTTAAAGTGTTTACTCTGTAGGATTTAAATATACTTCTATTTGCTGTAAATCTACAAGAAGGGAGAGACATCTATGAGAAAAAGGATGCTTTTAAACCTGTAAATTTGAGTGTACTGCTTCTATTACTTGAAGTTTTGCTTTTCTGTAGTGAAGAGTTATCAGGAAATTTCACATCTGGTATGTTTCAAAAAGGCTGCAACAAAGTTATTTTAATAAGAAAAATGAATGCATGAATTATTTAAAATAGTTGGTGCAACTGTTCCTATTAACTAATCCAGGCACTTGGAAGGCAATTACACTGAGCTTTGACAACACTGCCAACCCACTGCACAGTGCCTTATGCCAAAAGCTATTGTTGTTTTATTGACCACGTTCACCATTACATATGCATATGAAAAAACAGAGGCATTTTCATCGGGATTACCCTAATAGCATTAAGAGATTATTTTTTAAATTTCCTTGGAAGGAAATTCACTTAAATGAGATTACTTATTACTTGACTGGTTTCCTATCATGCTTCTATGTTTAGGTAAGTGGAGTCCATTAGAGTATAAAGTTTTTTAAAAAACTGATTTTATACATTAATGATTTCAAATAAAAGAGAAGTACTATATTTGTGCACAGCTTCTTTTGAGAAAGTTAAGTCGATGCTCTGGTTAGGAGAGATAACACTTTTTGTCCCCCTTGGTGGCCCCCCTAGTGTCACCATTAGTTGCTAATTACTTGCAAACAAATAAACAATTAACTCCTCGTGCCTCTTGGTGGGAGAGTTTTCATTGACATGCTAAAACTTTCTAATAAAGGATTTTAATTAATGACGTTGCAAATCCAACCCCCTTGTCAACATAGCTATAAGGAGGACTTGTGGAGAAATGCAAGTACAGTACCCCTGCTATGCTGGCTGAGGGCGAAGGCATGGCCGGTCCCTCGCTGTGTGCTGCTAACACAGCAACCTCTCCGGATGTGCACAAGGTGCCCGGCTTTGGAGAGAGTAAAACCACACAGTGCTCCTTCTCAATTGAGAGCATCTTGGGACTGGAGCAGAAAAAAGATGGCATTCCAGCTGGGAAACCTCACAGACCCTGGGTGGATGCATGCACCAGTTTGGGTAAGTCAGTCTGGTTTGTAACCTCTCAGGCTTTTACCCTTTAAAAATACTGGCATGTTTCTACTGCAAACCAGTAAATTGAAGCTCTCCTTTTCTTGCTCTTTCTAGTTTTAGGTGATGACAGTAATCCCCACCTGCAAATCCCTGTTGTTTGCTATGAAAATCCATTATTTCATGCTAGAAGTGATCCAGTGCAAGAGGAAAAAGTTTTGAAATGTGAAAAATATTTTTCAGTCAGTGAAAGGTTGTCTTTCAAACGAGAATTGAGCTGGTACAGGGGTAGAAGACCACGAACTGCATTCACTAGAAACCAGGTAGGGCTTTCCTCAGTGCTTAACAAATGAGTAACAATGTAGTTTAGTAAAATGTTGGAAGAAAGCTTTAACAGCTGATAAATTCAGTGTGATGTACCTCTGCAGAGAGAAATGTAATCAGCAACTAGTGTAAATTACCAGGAATGTTGCTAATTTCAGCAGACCTGTGTTTATGTATGGAATCAGAATTGTGCAAACACTGGTCAGAAGTCTCCTGTTGAACAAACTAAGCTGTTATTTTGTTTATTTTATGTATTACTGCTATGAACATAGTGATAACTATTCAACAAGTGTGTTTAATCTCCTCAGATTGAAGTATTGGAAAATGTTTTTAAAATGAACTCCTACCCCGGCATTGATATTAGAGAAGAGTTAGCTCGCAAATTGGAGTTAGATGAAGACAGGATCCAGGTAATTAAAAATTTATTTGAACTTTTCTGTAATTCCAGCTATATGTACTCTCTGGTTACATAAGTATGTAGTTTGACAGCAGTAATGACAATGTTAATATTCTCAATTTAAATCAATATATATACATGTAATATGCCTTCAATGATTTGCGAAATGGAAACCATCGAATTCCTTCTGAAATCTAAAGCCTCCCATAGCATTGATGAGGTATTCATCACTATAATATTTCCACAATATCTGCTCTGTTAATCTCTAGTTATTATGTGCAGAAGTTGATAATTTCCCTAAAATCATATTTATATTTTGCTTGTCACTGTATTTGAATAACAAATTTGAAACAGGTATGGACATAATTTGTGTGAGTGCCTGCACATTTTGTGAGACTGCCAGCAGAGCACAGATGTGTTAAACAAGTGTTTGAACCTATGTATTTATCTGGCCAAAAGCAAAATCTATTCAGGGATATTAATTATTGATTTCCAGGTAGTTCAGTGTGATAAGAAGCATACTGTAAACATTAGAATTTGGGCTTTGCTGTGTTGTTTATCAGGCTGTTGATGCAAGTATTATATTTGGCTTGATGGGAAACTTGATGTTGCAAATAGTTAAGCAGTTGAAGAAATAGCACCATAAGACATGTGTGAATTCCAGATGTTCAGGGTCTTCCAGGGGCTGATTCTGTCACTGAATTTAATACCAGTTTTAAATTAATTACAGTGAAGCTGATTCTCACTTTCCAGTTAAGCTGAGGATATTATTTTCTTCGTCTGTTGTGTTAAAATTACAGCAGGTAGCTACATGCTGTCATCTGCAGATTTTAAATTTATATTGAACTTGCAAACTGCTGTCATCACACAAAACATTGTAATGCTGTGTGAGTACGTTTAAGTTTCAAATATTATTCTGCTTCCTCTGCTGTATTTCTAAAAGGCATCCCTTCTCTTTCCATTTTAGATCTGGTTCCAGAACCGTCGTGCAAAGCTGAAAAGATCACACAGAGAATCTCAGTTTCTAATGGTGAAAAATACTTTCACCTCCAGCCTGCTAGAGTAGCAGGAAGGATGACTTGCTGTTACAGTGCTACTACAGAAAATGATGCATTATTCATAACCTGTATTAAGTAATGATATAGTAATTATGATTTTATGCCCAGATTTGAAAGTTTATTATAATTTTCATTCAAATAAACTGTAAATACTTGAAGTATTATTATAATCTAATTTTTGTGGGAAAAGTGAGCTTTTCCTATATATTTAAGTACTTTCAGAGAAGTTGAGATATTTTTGCAGTTTAAAAAAATGTGAACCCTGGGTTGCACAAGATTTTCAGCTACTATGAATTCCTGCAGATGACTTGACAAAGCTTTATGGTTTTAGACGAAGTCTGTTTCAAGTCTGAAATAAACCAGATGCAAAATAGATTTTGCTACTGGAAACAGTTTGTCACATTGGAGTTTAAATAGCTTATTTATAAAGATTATGATAGTTTTCATAAAAAACATAATTTTTAGAAAAAGGTGTCTCAAATGGAAGGACTAATATTCAACTGACTCTTCAGTTTGAACAATTGCTCAGTTAAAAGAAGCTGACAATTATAGTATTTTTATATAATTTTAATTAATTTAGGTTATTTGCCTATTTAATTCTTTAACTTATCTCCTCTCTTGTCAGTATAAGTGTTCCAGTTATGGAAGTTGCTCTATTATCTTTTAATGACAGAATGTAGCATTTCATGGGATCGAATCAGTGGAGACCAGGCCAGATATCCAGATCACTGCCATCAATTTGAGGGTGTTGAATTCATTTTTATCAAACAGTACATGAAAGTTAATTATCCTCATATTTGATATTCAGCCTGAAGTCAAGGAGAGCCTTACACAAAAAAAACCCCTCCCAAATCTTCATGGCCACAATGTAGGGAAACATTTTAAGTACAGGTTTATGCTGCTCTTTGTTCAGCAGAGCTCTAAGCACTTGTTTCAAGTGCTGGTGACCTTCTGTGAGACTCCAGCCTGTGTTTCTTGCTAGACATAAATTCTACATTATCTCATTAACAGACCCAATATTGCTCTTCCTTTCTCCATGCTTGTATCCATATCTGTTGTCCAATAGGATGAAAGGTAAGTTGAGAAAATAGGGTGATAGAAAAAAATCATTTTATGTTATCTCATACTAGGAAAAGCTAAACCCCAACAGGAGGGATGATCCGACTTCAGTCCTTACTTAGTATTTTGAATGATAGTTTGAGCTATGAGAGTTTAAATAAAAAACATTTCTATATTTTCTGAAAAATATCGCTGAAAAACTGCATTACTTTAGAACTGGGCTACAGATATTGGCCCTTCTGTGTTCTTAACTTCATTGGCTCATTGCCTTCACTTTTATGCAGAATCCTAAAAATCTTGAATTGTTTGACTTTGCTCCTGGAAATCTTATTTTAATATGAAAATAACAAACTTTTATCTGATTTTGAAATGTTAATTTTTTGTGCTTTGTTGGATTTGGGAAATAACATTCCTAACTGAACTTTTGTTGTAACCTGCATTCCAAAATACTTAAGAGAACCTTCACAAGTAAAGCAATTTAAATTGAGCCACATCCATTAGGAATAGTTTTTAGAGAAATTGAAATCTCAGTTCAGATACCTGCCTGATCTGGTAAAGGCAAAGACAATATTGGGAATGCATTCTTCTATTTTGTTTTTCTTCACACCTCAAAACATATATTGCCCATAGCTTAACCTTATTGCAGGTAATCTGAAACTATTGTCTCCTTTGCTTCTGGAAACAAGGTTTCCAGCAGCAGCAGATTAGACTAATCTGTACAGATTGATTGCCTAAGAACCTTACTCTATTATCTGGCAAATACCTAAATACACCTAATGTCTGCTATAATGGAACTTGTCTCAAGTGACGGAAGTCTGACAAAGCAATTTAAGAGAAGCAGTAGAATAGTAGCAGAATAATAATAGCACCAGCCCCGGTATCCTGCTCTCCATTAGCAAATGTTACCAGCAGGATCTTTGGTGTGAGGTGCTAGGAGTGTCCCACATGGTGCTAAGGGGAAAAGAATTTAAAAGCAGAGTTGCATTATTGGCTTCATTTGGCTTAGCTTGTTCTTCCCAGGGTAAAGGACTCAGCAAGTCAAAAAAGAGCCTCTCACTTTACATTTATACCTACTCTGACCAGCATGGGTTTAAATTGTGCCCATCACTTTCTCAAATACAGCTGCATTTTTTTCCGCCTTGAAAAGTGTTAGTCTGGGCTTTACAGGAACTTCGTCTTGTAGTTGCTGGCAGTTTGCAGGGCTCCCTTGGCGATGTGTGTGACAGCTCTGTCACCTGGGCAGGCACTGCGCGGCCAGGAACGGCAGGGGGTGAGGCCGTCGGCAGGGGCCACCCTGGGTGCTGGGATCCAGCCCTGCCCCACGTTTGCATCCTTTGCCTCGCAGTGTTCCCGTTTGTCTCTCTGGCCTTCAGAATGCAGAAAAGTCTCAGTCTTTTTTGTTCTAGTTCTGGCTTAAAGCTCACGAAGCCACAACCTTTGCTTCCAGCCGTGTTGCCTTGCTTTCTCTCCGGTGATCATTTGACCCTTGTGATAAGCTGATATATTGACTAAGATGGTGAAAAACTGTTCTAGCAAAAACCCTCTCACTCAATACAGGCAAGCTGTCAGGTCAACAGCCATCAATAGCTACAATTTAGGCTCAGTCAGGTTGATACTGGGCCTCTGTCTCTGACTGTACTGGGGCTTAAATGTTCTGGTAGTGTTTTCCACTGGCCTGCATAATAATTTATTTTAAATTTATGTTCGTGTCCTAATTACTGTCTCTATCTTAAATTTTTTTCTAACTACAAATTTCAGCAATGCCCAGTGCTGTCTAAAAAAGATGAGCTATGCTTATGGTCTAAAAGCAGATTCACATTAATTTCTACCAAACAGCCAACGCTTTCAAAGTTCTGTTTTGATGTTACTTGAAGCATACATAAAAGCATAGTTTAAAACTTAGCATCAAAAGCCCAGGTTGAAACAGCATTCATTAAATTGTCATTTAACACTTTGAATTTGCAGAAGATTAACATTGTGCTCAAAGCATTATTAAAAGGAAATGTGACTTTAAAAATAATCCAGCATTTTTTATGTGACTGGATTTTAGCAGAAGCCTTGTATAAAAGCAGCGTAAAATCACTTGCAAACTCCTTCAGTTTATCTAACATGAAAATAAGCTAATCTTAAACGATTGAGACCAACTCTCAGGTTTAACTAACAATCATAAAATCAAAGCTTTCTGGAAATTGGTTGTAAAACAACTTTTTTAATTCTTTGGATTGACTTCGTTTCCCTATTAATTGTTAGATTGATGATCTTTGTCCCTTTATTTTAAAAGACTTAATATTACATAATTGCATGGGAAATTTAAGGTATTTTATTTTCAAAAATACTTTGGAGCTATAGTGATTGACTTGAATTATTATTTCATGTCCTGTTATTCATGTAATGGATTCACCTTGAATCAAAATCACATTCTCTTACTTTTACACGAGCTATTTAGAATATCTCATGGACATATTTGATAATGAAACAGCAAAAAGACAAAGTAATAATAATCATTATATGAGGGGGAGCTGGGGCTGTTCAGCCTCTTGGGGGGCATAAGGATCCCACCTGATTGCATCACAAAGGGAGTTCTTGTGGTCAGTGGGCAAACAGGATTATTGGTGAGGGAGAGGAATCCAGGGCTGCTGAAGAGCCTTCAGTTCTAGATTCCTTTTGGGAGGAATAGTGCCTGGACTTGTGTGACGTGAGGGGAAATACACAGAAAATATGGAAACCAGTCTGTCTATTTTGGGCACCCAAAATTGATATTGGTGGGGCCAGCAGTATTTTCAGGAGAATCCCAGGAAGGGTGAAGTGCTGCTTTGCATGGCACAGTGTTACCACTGAAGTTTTGCTTTCTTAGATTGACCAGCAAATTGGGAAACTGATCATGTACTTGTTGAGTTTAGAAACAGCAATAAGGATTTCTTCTAATAGCTGCTTTGCAGGACACTGTTTATTAAGCAAGGAGGTAAGACCATGATCAAAACTGCTTAGGGATATACAGGCTTTGGTGTAGCTGGGTGTGATTACCAGTGACTTTCATACCCCTCGGTATGTTTTATATTTGATCACATGGATGTGCTGTGGGGCTGGTATTAGAGTGACAGAATAAGTTATGCATTGCTTGTGCCTTAAAAGAAAAATAAAAAGGAAAAAAGAGAACAAAAAAGCAGTGAAAGAATCTTGCAGGTGTGTTTTGATCCATGTTGTGAATCAGTGGGTGTAAAGTCCCACGTCTTGAGCAAACAGAGTATGTTGTGGATTCACACAGGTACCAGTAATGCTTTTGATATTAAATTTCAAGCAGGGTCATCTGGCTTGGGATGTTGTAAGGATGTGTATGTGTGGCCAGTAAAATTGATACAACACCTAGACTGAAAGGGAAGTAAATATTCCTTACTTCTGAATTTATGTTCTGGGATTTTTTTCTCCTAGCTCCTAAACCAGGATTTCCTCTGCCACTAGGATGGCTTGAGAACACCATGAATACAGTCTGTCACTCTTTTCCTTAATCTTGTGCAATTTGGAGCAAAAAGGACAGAAGCAGGCAGGTGGTATAAGATAGTCCCCTTCATTAAAAATTATCGATGTCATTAATCACTATAAAATTTTGGGAATTCGCAATTTTTAAATTGCGTATGTTTTAAACTTGTTATCTCATTGTGACCTTCAAAAAAAACCCATAACCTTGCACCAACTCAATTATTGTACCTTCTTTTTCTCTGATCCTTTCTTGCTCTCTTAGCACCAAATTTTTATTTTACCAGTCCATGACATTTTACTATTTCTAAGGTTTTAAGTGCCTGTCCACAATTTCTAGATTCTGGGGCAGTCTCTTGTCTGTATAACCAAATTATGTTTTATATATTAAATGAAAATGAATATATATATTTTAATGATAGATTTCATACTTTTAATCCTCAGAACTTTATTGTATGGATCATCGTAATGCTCCAAAATATCTTCGGATTCAGTTTCTATGAATGACGCCATATTAAGGAAATTAAGAAGACAGCAGATAAAGTATTCTGCACTAAAAATTGCTGGCTGTTTATTTGGCTTTTCCATATAAAGACAGGCTTTAAGTCATATATTTTGAAACAGTTTTAGTCTGTATTTGAACTGCCTAGAAAAGTGCTGGGCTGGTTCTGCGCTCTGCTGGCTGGGTTGAGTAACGCCAGCCCCAGGTGCTGCGGGGCCGTGGGCACAGGATGCCCGCGGGCACTGACTGATCCTTCCGATTAACCGGCGTCTGTCACCGAATCGATTTTGTGCACGCATACAAATGCTCGATGTCAGGCCTGATTTTCCAAAGCTCTGAGTGCTCAATATTGAACAGAACCTAGTAATGGATGGGTGCTTAATATTTTTGATACTCTGAACAGCCAATCTTTTAAAATCTTGCCTCTAAATGAATTTAGGCTGCTGCCGTCTGTAAGACTGCCCAGCATTGTCGATTTGTGGTAGGAGAATATTTTCACATTCCAAAAAGGAATTCTCAGGAAGAATTTCTTCACAGAAACGGTTGGGAAACGTTGGAACAGGCTGCCCAGGGAGATGCTGGGATTGCCATCCCTGGACATGCTCAGGAAACCACTGGTTGTGGCATTTAGTGCAATGGTCTGCCTGACAGTGTGGGGACTGGTCAAGGGTTGGACTCGGTCTTAGAGGTCTTTTCTAAGCCAAATGATTCTGTGAAAGCTTTTGACAAATTGTCCTGCAGTTCTAAAAAACCCCACTCATTATGGTGTAAAATTTAAAATGACTTCTGGTACAATAACTTCTAATGTAATTCTTCTGTGACAATAAATACAGTGTTGTCAATGCAAATATTTGCCAGGCAGAAACACTTATTGCCACCAGATTTTTATTTTTCATTGTTTCATCACATTAGAAGGATAAGAAATTCCTTCACACTATTTAAATACTGTGGATTTCATAACCATTTTTATTGCATTTCAAAGCATTCGGTCAGAGCAAAATATTTTAAAAATATTTAAAAATATGATAGTATCCACTTTATTTCAGTCATGATTCAAATATTTGTAGGCTTCTCTCACTTCAGAGTTTAATCTCATTATGTGCTACAAGATGTGGCTATCTGACAATATTACTGCAATTTGCTCTAATTCGTTTTGGCAGAGAAAGGAAGTCAGAGGGAAGCATTCTCAGGTGGCATCAGAACTGCCCTTAGAATGCTGAGACTTTTGTAAAATTTAAGTTGGTTACACGGAAAATCTTTTCTTGGGGATGTTTTTGTTTAAATGAGAAAGCTGATTCAATCTTTTCCTTCTCTCCTCTGTAAACATATGATCCTGGGCAGTTAGTTTTATCACAAATTATGGTTTAGGAGGACTGGTATTTTCAGTGATTGTTACTATTATAATCTAATTAGAAAGAAATAATAATTATCTATTGTAACTTACCATATTAACAGGCTTTAACTTTCCATGGAGTCTTAACAAATCTTGTTCACCGCATTTGATCAGTCTGTTATTATCTGCATACTTATCTTAACTCCTTCCAAAAGTAAGCAGCTAACTCAATCCTGATATCCAACTGCTTCAAATTTGTGTTTTAAAATAATATGCCAGACTGTAGATAAAAAGAACCATGAGTTTGTTTGTTGGAGAGGTAGAGCTGCCAGCAACAATTGTCGTTCCTAACAGGGCCCTTCCTCTGGTTTTTTTTTAGCCCAGTTGCGTAGAATTGCTATGCATTCTTTTGTAAATCTGTTATAAAATGTTTTAAAATTACATTAGAATATTTTGGGGAATATCTATCATATAAACAAAAAATGCAATTTCCATATGTCTCCAGCCTTTGTATTTTCTTTTGTTTGTGTATTTCCCTTTGTGGGAGTAGAATGAGGTGCTATTGACAAAGGGCTTTCCAATTTTTTTCCACAATGGTTGCACAATAGTCAGACTTTTTTTAATTTTTCCAGTCTTGTTTCTATTGTTCTGCAGTGGTATCTGTTACAAGTGTCTCTATGCATTTTAATTGCAAAAAATTTCAGAACATTTTCTTTAGCCTTAATTAGCCTTAGCTTTTGGCCTCAAATAACAAATGATGTCATCCCAAAGTGCTTGAGCAAATAGCTCTCCCTCAGTTAAATGGGAAAGGGTTTAAGGCAGGTTATGCTCAGTGAGGGGTCCCTTAGTGTGCTAGGATTAATTTTGCAGACATTGCCACAGGATGCTGTTGAATTGCACAATAGACTGTTAAATCAGGTTAGGGTTGTTCTCCCACCCCACCTCCCTCCCCCGTATTTCCCTGCAGAAGGAAAATGACAGGCTGTCTGCACGGGAAGCATTGTGCTGCAATAGGAAAGGGTTGAGAGTAGAATTAAAACTGGAAACTTTTGTAAAGACGTTACTTCATTATCATTTCTGGCATTTATTCAAACTGCATTGTGAGGATCTTGGTTTGCGTTTTTAATAGCTGTTTGAGATAAAATTTCTACATTCTACATTATTTTAAAATTGAACATTACAAATTATTCACTTGTTAAAGAATAAAACATAGACAACTTTGGGGATACAGTTATTGGTTCAGAATATCTTTAGTTCAACAGAATTTTTATTGAAAAATGACTCATCCATGCAATTTTTAATTTTCTTTGCATCATAAATCTACTCTTCTCTAAAAGTACAGTTTCATATTACACCTAATCCAGTGTAACAGAAGACTGCTGCTGAAAGATGCAGTCCTGCCGTGCTCCCTCAGAAACAGCATGTGGCCACAGGGTGAGTCACTTCAGTGTGCTTTTGGAGCAGGGAGGAGTGTGCTTGGTGGCACATCACTAAGTTGAATCATCTTAAAGAACTTCCTTTATTATATTCATATGAATAAAAAGATACAAAACTCAACAGAAATACAGAAAGTTGACGTTTAGCTGCAAACACTTTCTGCCAGTAGAAGGAGGCCTCTATACAATATAGGGAACTGTGAGGTCTGGGGAGGTGTAATATTACATGAAGATTTGCATCCATGGATCACTGACAAATTGTTAATTTGATGGTGATCAGATGTAATTTTCATATAATAGGTATTTGCTTTAGTTCAGTCATTTCCTTTTCACCATAACATGCTCCTACATCTGATGCTGACTTGAGCCTCTAGGAATATAGGACTTAAACTCCTCTGGTCATTAAGTGCAATTTCCTGTAGAAGAGATTAAGTCATCCAGATAGGTCACAAGACCATTCACTCCCTTCTCTCTGAACTCTACAAGCCTCAAAACATCCCCAAATATCTGGGGACAGACTTGAGATTTTTGAGAAAAATCTCAAACATGACACTGTGACAAAAAAGTGAGCAGAGAAACATCCCTGCTGGTACACTCCATGGGGTTCTGGAAGGTCTGGCTTAGCCAGCAGTAAGGACTGGATGCTCACGTTCAGGACCTGTTGCAAAGCATCTGGATATAGAAATGGTGGCTGCCAGTGTCAAAGCAGAATTCATGCATCTAATCCCACTTTCCCATCTGGACACAGCAGCAGCCACTCCGAAGTGCCAATGAATGTGTGGCCACAGCAGGAGGCAGCTGGCTGCCAGCTCAGCCTGCTGGGTGCTCTTTGTCACTCCTGAGAGAGAAGCAGCCACTTGGGCAGAATGGTTCTGGAGGCTTGCACCCACTGGTACTGTCTGCGTGAGCTTAGGAAGCACAGTGTGTCTCTACAGAAAGCAGCAAATTAAAACCAAAGAATGCTGCACACAGGGGTCTTTTCCTGCCCTTCTAAGGTGCAGAGTCTTTCCTGACTCCAAATCTAATTATTGGTTTAGCCCTGAGCATGTGTGCAAGACATAAAAGCAGGCATCTTTATGACTCGGTGCTTAAGTTTCCCCATCTATAAAATGGGACTGGTAAGACAGATTTTTCTTTGAGAACTCTGTGTTTCATGAATTTTTGTCACATTTCTCAAGGTCTAATGATTTAACAGTTGCCTTGAACAAGATGGGTATTCATAACGATTGATTAGATTCAAATTTTAATTCAATTTTATGGCTTGAGGTTGCTTTCTCATCAAGTTAATAACCTTTCACTTGAACCTGGCCAGATCATTTGAAACTATGGCATGTTATAATACAGAAGATTCCATGGAAACAGAATTTTTGTGACCCCTGACACAGGTGGGAATTTTCATGCCCTTGCTGGGAGTGTCCACATCCATTTCACACTTGTTAGTTTTGATCCTAAAGTTTTAGACTGGAAGACGGTTCTTCCTCTATTTTATGCTCGGTGCTCATCCCATAGATAAACCATCCCTATGGAAGTGGGACAATTTCATATAAGTGGGTATTTTCGAAAGATCTGATTTTCTGTCTTCAGGTATCTGCCAGAAGAAGTTCCAGAAGACCCTCACATTGAGGGGTTTCTGTTCTGGGATCTCCTTTAGCACATTGTCTGCTTGGTTCACTGCATCTCATCCTCATTTCCTAACAGTGGGCAGTGTCTGTCTGTAACAGGAGTTATTGACTTACTGCAATATTGTGTTATTGCAATAGTCATGATTGTCTGACTTAGCTGAATTCTCTACAGGCCTGGTGCATGCTTTCTGCCCCAAAGTGAGCTGTTTGCATGATTGCTTTTGCAGTCAAGGTCAGTCTCTCTTGGGAGAGAATTCAGTGCTAGAAATACGAACTGTGGATGGAGCATACAGCTTCCAAGTCCAAGAATGAATTTTTGCTGAGCAATAGAATGTTTTTGTAGGGATTTTTTTAACCATATTATCAGAAATTTTTGGTACATGAATTTTCATGTTTTTATAAGAATTGCTGAGTTCCCACTGTCTCCTCCATCTGGGAACAGCTGCTCAGAAAGGGGAAGGAAAAAAAAAGGGATTTTTAGCTTTAAGCAAGAAGGGAGAGTGGCAACCAAAACCAGCTGTAGAATGCAGGATATTGATACCCATGACTTTTGGATAGTATGCATTCTATACTGCTCAGAAACAAGAGACTGTTGTAAAAAGGACAAAAGAACCTACAGACAAGCAGAGTCCCCACAGCCACTTTTGCCCTTCCATGAGCCCGCAGCGGTTTGGAGGCTCCAGTTAGAAACATTAACTGCAGTCATTTGATTCCTGCCTCTCCACTACTGTTTTCCACAAAAGATTTCAGTGGAAATTATTCTAAATGGATGCGAAGCAATGCAATACTTCTGTATTCAGTTCACTCACGGGATAAGTTGGACATGGTGGCAGTATGCAGGAATTGTTTTTCAGAGGTGTCATTTTGTTACTAGTGTAGGCTGAACTATTGGGAAGGAGGTATCAATGCTGGTTTTGTCAGCTGGCATCTTTGCTTTGTGCTGCTAAATTTGAGGTCTCAGTAAATAAGACCAATCATTTTGCTGCTTTCTGGGTACTGCCAGTGCAACCAGTGGCAGCTGTGAGTTCTTCAGTTATTCTGCTACCGAGGCATTGGCACTACTTGTTGTGTGTCTGTTTTTTTAAAATCATCATAGCTAATGCATCAATGGCACAGATAATGCTAATTTTGTCCTCACTTAAAAATTACAGCTTCTCCAGCAGTCTATATCTCAGTTAACAGAAAAAGCCAAACAGTTTTCCCTATGGTTTAGAAGATTTAATTGCAGATCAGTGGCGTTGTGTTCAACAGGGAATCCTTGCTTGTCATAGGTGGTTATGGGAAGCAGAGGTATTTACTGACCTTTAAATGAACTGTACATATGTCTTCCTTTCTTTAGCCATGATGCTGTGTTATTTTATGTCCTTTGTAATTCATTCAAACATAAAAGGACTAGTTATTTACAGGTTTTATGCAGCCTGACTTGATTAAAAATAAAAATGCTCATACAGTTTTCAAGCCTGTTAGATTCCTTCTGAGTAATGCAAGGAGAAAGTAAAGCAGGACTACCCAGAGAGAAGAGTGTGGTGTACAGTGAGAAAATGTGCTAAACTTCCATTCTGGCCTGGGTATACTTGCCCATCAAAAACATCTCATCATAAAATCAATGAAATTCCACCTAGAGACTTAAAATTGCCTTTTTCAGAATTCCAGCCTGCAGGGGCAATGGAGATCAAAAGTAAGAACCTTTTGTTCCCAGAGCCACAAAGAACTGTGGCCTAATCTCCAATTTTTGCTAAAAAAAAGAGTTTAATGGCAAAAATGTAATTTCTGTTCATATCACAATGAAGGGCTATAGCCATCCTGAAGTCACAAACCTGTTTTCAAAGGTAACTAGGAGTGCCAGGGCTGTGATCCATCAACTTAAACAAGCAGTTTAAGAAAGTTTTATAGTAGTATTTTCACCACTAGTCACAAAGGACGGAAAACTCTATGACAGGTGTAAACCCAATAGTAGTTAAAAATTACCAGCTGGTCATGTTTCCTTTCAAGTGATTGCCTTAGTGGTGTTTTTACATACTATTTTAATCCAAACTGTAATGTCTTTTATAAAATACTGATGGGTTTGTCTGTTCCATTAGGATGATGTTTTTGTCCAAGGTCAATCATAGCAAGCAGAATGTACTAAAATCAAGGTTTTCAAAACTAATTGGAGTAAAGTGATATGTAAAAGTGACATATGACAAGGCTCTGGGCTGTCTCATCTAAAACTGAAGTTAAGGCTACTTTGAGCAGAGGGTTAGGCCTAGTGACTCCTGAGGTCCCTTCCAAGCGGAATCATCCTGTGCCTCGGAGGAGCCTTGGGCTGCACTCTCTTACATGACTTTGAGGCAAGGGGGTTGAAATTGATGTGATTTATTGATATATTAGACCAGCTTGCATTTGACATTTATCAGAAATGTGATTTATTTAATTTTAAAGAAAAGTGTTTTCATCAAAGCACGTAATATCAGAATTAACTCCAGTTGAATAAGCTGAAATATTTATTGCCACATATAACTTCTTTTGCATTTTCTGTAATAGAAAACTTTATGATAGTATATTCTTCGAGTTTGTCTTCCTTAATTAAAGAGTAACTAAAGAGTAGCTGTGGGAGCTGGTGTTGTTTAGCCTGGAGAAGAGGAGGCTTAGAGGTGACCGTATCACCCTCTACAGCTACCTGGAAGGAGGTTGTAGCCAGTGGGGTCTCTTCTCCCGGGCAGTAACAGGATGAGAAGACACAGTCTTAAACTGTGCCAGGGAAGGAGGAATTTCTTCACAGTAAGTGATTAGACATGGGAATGGAATGCCCAGGGAGATGGAGGAGTCACTGTCCCTTGAAAGCGTTTAAGGAAAGATTGGACAAGGCACTTGATGATCTCAGAGGTGTTTTCCAACTGAATTGATTCTGTAATGCATGAAAGCATGCCAAAGATTTATGACTGATCTTTGGCTTGTGGCCCTGACCTTGTGAAGCACCTGGACCATACTCCTGTGGTTTTGTGTCACTAAGTGATGCCCCTCTTCCTTGCGATGTAGTGAGTGGGTCAGGCATACGGTACCGCAGCACGGAACCAAGATGGGAATTCGGCCAGGTACTGCCTTGACCCCCTTATTTGCAGGAAGGCAGCAGCAGCCCCGCGCTGTCCCGGGGAGGCCCNGCCGGGGCTCGGGCGAACCCCCCGCCCCCGGGCCGGGCGCGCATGCACACACAGCCCCAGTCAGCCACCAGGACAGACAGACACGCAGCCGGCGGCAGCGCTGCCGCCCCCGCCGGGCTCGCTGCGGACCATGGCACCGGGGCTGCAGCTCGGCTCCGTGCTCCTCGCCCTCGCCGCCTGTCTCGGCGCTCCCCGGCTCGCTGCGGCCGCCGGAGCAGCCGGCGGCAGGAAGGGCCCCGCGGCCGATGCGTGCGCAGGGAGGGTGAGTGGAGCGGAGCGGAGCGGTGCTGCCGGCTCCCCGCGCAGGCAGCCGGGGCGGGGAAGCGGCTTCGGCGAGGCGCGGGGAGATGCGCGGGGTTCCGCGAGTTCCGCAGCCGCGGGGCTCGGCGCTGTCCCGCGGCCGGGAGAGCCGCGCGGGCTCGGGCGCTGCTCCGGGAGGGAGCGGCTGCCCTGGGGACACTTTGCAACAAATAACGCCGCCCTGGGGCTCTGCATCTGGAAGTTAATTGCGGCCGGGAGAGAGGGTGGCATTTCCCGGCGAGGGATATTTATTGGTTTCTCGCCGAGGGGGGAGGCAGCTCGTAGCCGGCGAGTGTGAAGAAGTCACTCAACAGGTCCTTTACCGCCGGCGCTCTCCACTTCCCCGAGCCGACCTGGATAAAAGCGATCGCTGGGGCTTTGTTATTTTAATGATTCGAGGCCGGCTTGGGGTCTTAGCTCCAGGCCTGATCATTATACAGAGGATGTAGGAAATTTACGGGAGGGGGAAGGGGGGAGGAAGGTGATAAACGTTTTGTTACTGGTCTTTGCCTTTTGTTCCCGTTTCTGGTGTGTTTTGCTGTCAGGCTTTTCTCGATTGCTTTTCATATTTTTTTTTTTTTTTTTTTTTGTCTTAATATACTTTTAATAACTTTTGAGTTGTGTGTTTTGGTTTGGTCCTTTCCTTTCTCCTGATGTCTGGTTACAGGTTTAGTTGAAGCGTGGTGATCCGGGAGCCCTGGAGGGAACACAACTGACTTTCATTGCTTTTCCTTTTTGTTAGACTGTCACTAAGGATTTTCCTGGTTTCAGATCAGATCCTTTGAGAACGTTGCTGCGACACACAGTTCAGAAGTTTGTAGGGCATAGTTTAGAAAGGCGAAAGCATCGGGAAATGTGTAAAAGAAATGTGGAAAAACAAGCTTCAAACCCTGATAAAGCTTAGGATCTAAATCTTTGTGTTGGATGTAACAGTTATAGGTTTAGACTCCCTTATTAGGTCTTTTTAACAGAATTAGCAATAAAATGTTTTGGCTCAGTACGTCTGTTGTGTGTTTCACCAGACATGGGCAGGGTACTCCACAGGCTCATAATACCACTGTATATTTGTGGCAAGTTTTGCATCTTCTATTAAGTAAATGATAGCTATTACAAGTCATCGTACCAGAGTTTTAATACACTTGAGTTAATGTATATTGACCTTTATAGAAATATGCAGATGCAGTTTGTTCTGGACTTTTTGCTTACATAATTAATATCATTGTGTGTGTTAAACAGGAATGTACCACAATATAATTCTTAAAAAAAAAAGATTTTGACTGGCTTTTAGATAAACAAAACTTACACTCTTTCCAATTAGCATAACCCTCCCCGCTTTGTCTTTACTGCTCAGAACAAATGTACCATTTTAGCTTATAAAATACTTGTACTAGTTTCTGGTTTTATTGTATTTTCAGCTTCAAGTTCAGACTTCCCTAGCCAGTTTATTAGATACCTTGTCTCATTGTGTAGTTATAATTTTGTAGTCTGATTTTGTAATAGCAGCCTTGCACATGATTGCCTCCGTAATGCAGGCAGGGCAGCACTTATTAGAGTAATGACTGCAGGATGGTACCCATTGTCTCAGTTATGTGGTATTTATCTTGGGCTGCATGTAAGTTTTGAGTAGACTTGACATACTATTAAATGACTGATGGCCCCTCTAACACATTGTCTGCTCTGGAGCAGGGCTGCCTTTGAAGTAGTACCCTGTAGGAAGTAAAGAGACTATTTGCTCTATTAAAATTCCTTGGTATTTCCTCTGTTTAACCACAGGCCACTTCCCCTCTGCCACTCTAAACACTGCAGGGACACTGACTGATTGAAAAGACACAAGCCCTAAGTAATTGTATCCTGTTCAAATAGTTATTCTTATTGCAGGTTATTTATAAGTAGTGTCTAATTAATGTGTGTTAAGGGCATGAATAAATCTTAACATTTTTTTATAGAGAGAGTAAAAACGTCTAGTTTGCGTTAAATGAAGTGGTTGAATTGAGGTAATTCTCAAGAGCATAAATAATCTAAAAATAGATCATTTAACTTTTACTGGTTGTTCAAGGAGAAGTAAAATGCAGCTAGCTGGGTTTGTATGTGCATTTAGATACATTCACATTGGGTATTTTCCTCTGCTAAAATTGTAAGTGTGTGGTGCGTTTCCCTACGGTGAACCTTTTTTTAATCACCTGAGTGTTGTTTTTGAGAATCTGTGCTCCATTTTTCTCCATACGCACACAGGTAATATACATACATGCACAAGTTTCTTTCACTGTACAAAATACAGTTTTAAGTATCCTCAATATTTTGTAGCAGTAAAAAACTGACTTAATGAGAGCATATTACTGGACTAGGGTTGAAAGAATGTGATGAGGAAGTATTTGTTGGCTGTATTCATAGCTCCTGAAATTATTAATATCTCACATTTTCAAAACTAAAAACTAAATCACATTCTAGATGTGATTTTTTTGTTTGTTTGTTTTTACAACCTCCATCACAAAATATATTTATAACCTGTATTATTCATCTTCTCTGGTAATACACTGGCACTTGTCTTGCAAACTCAACATGTGCCTGTAGCAGGAAAGCAGTTAATTCCAGGACGAGTAACTTAACATTACTGTGACTAAGAATTATCAGATTTCAGTGGGTTCAGGGTTGTAGAATTTGGATTGACTTTTCTAAGTGTAGGATTTCTTTCATTGATGTTTAATAGAAATTTTGATGTATTCCAATACTTAATATTATTTCAGATTAGGGTAGATGTTTGCTTAAAGTAGAATAGTATTGCAAAATAGTTTTCCATATGGATGATCTTAGTACCTCATATGCATACCTTTATCCGGAAAAAAATAGTTCAGAGAGGGCCTCTTTTAATCTAGAATAAGTGTGTCCACATGGGGAGCTATTCTGGAAAAGTAGTCTCTGAATTTTTCTCATGCTATAAACAAGCCATGAGGTGCACAGAGAAGACAGACTTGCGATCTGAGGATGATTTGAATATATTTCAGATTCATTTATTCAGTGTTAAACACACGAGCAACTTTACTCTCAAGTTGTTTTGTGGATTCGAATGGGACTACACACATGAGTAATTTTTTTCATGTGTTTAATTCCTCTGAAGTCCCTGGCACTGAACTGTGTTCAGTATAAAGCTTAAATTTAATGTGCCTGTATGATGAGGAAGAATAAATAGTCCAGCATTTTACCAAAGCTCCCCTCCTTGTTAGCAGAGAGTTGTGCCTTCCTTTGCTCTGCTAAGCAAAGCTTCTCAGACAGACTGGGGGCTCTGTTCCCGTGCATTCTCCCTGAAACTCCCTGCATCCCCTTCTGTGCTCTTCATGTAAGGAACTTTCTAATTCCTTTTCACTTCAGAGCAGAGACTCTGAAGATTTCCTACTGTTCCACTATTGGGAGCTCTGCCTGCCTCATTATTCTTTAGGCTCGTGCTGCTGTCCCTACATTTATCTCCTCAAGCATCCCAAAGTAGACTCGTGCTTCTCCACAGTTAGGAATCTTTCAGGCACAGAGCTAGGTCACACGGAAATACTTTTCCCAGCTAAGTACATGTTTTGGGAACTTTATTTTGGAGGAAAAACACCCTGTAAAGTGGTAAGAAATTACCAAAGTTTAAATTTCTCCCTTCTGTATCATGTTATTTTTCAACAGTTAAAAACCCCAGATTTTCTCTTGCAGAGTATTTAAAAATTTTCAAAGGTATTAGGCAGAAGACATGGAGCGTGGTGGAAGGTGTTAGTGTTTGCCATCAGGGAGTTCTTTAATCTGCAGACAGTTCCAGAGCTGCTTTACAGCTCTGCAGACCAGATGCCAGCAGTTCCATATCCGCCATTTTTTGGGAATTTATAGAATCAATAGATTTCTCTCCGTGGCATCCAGAACAATGTGATGGCGTTTCAGGATTGATGAGATGTGTCACTTAAAGCTTCCTGTGTTCTGTGGGTTGATACAATGCAAGATGTCGAGTGCAAGGCTTTGCAAGCATGGTCAGTCATGCAGGTAGGCATCTGTATCACTTTTGTTTAGCTTAGAATTTGGCTTCAGGGTCCCTTCAGGGTTTGTTTTGTTGTTTTTTTTTTTTTTTTTAATTTCATTTATTGAGTAATGTAGAGAATGAGAACCCATTTCTACTCTAGTGTCAAAAAGAGTTGATGACAATCTGCCTGTTTAAATGAATTTAAAAATGCATGAACTAGCCTAAATATGTTAGAGTTTAAAGCAGCAGATCAGTGTTTCCTCAGGAACTGCGAGGCTGTGCAGTTTAATGCTGTGTTTTCACAACGAGCATTCAAATACATGACTTAGAGGAAAAAAAATGGAAACATGTTATTTAATTGAAGCTAACTCTCAGTATTAACAACGAAATTGTGTATTTCCTTATGTGTTTGCATGAAACTGGGAAATTTGAATATGATGATAATTCATCAGCTGTTGACTTAACAGGGTTTCTGCAGTTGAAGTCGCTGGGGACTGTTACAGATTTGATTGATTTCCTCTCTAGAACGTGTCCCTTACTTTAGGTGTTGAACTTCACTCCCTGCCTTACTTCCCCTCAAAATGTGCTTTTGAGTAAGTACAAGTGTAGAAACTGCTGTATCAGTCTTGTTAATTTAAAATCTTGAGACATTTATTTAAGAACAAGTTCTTCTTTAATAGATTAATACTTTATAATCCACTGGTGAAAGGATGTCAAGCTGTCATGATTAGATGATACTAGCTTTTCTTTAGTTAATTATTTGGTAATGTTAATGTAACATGGATGTTAGTTTATTAAAACTGCAACATTTAAAGGGTGTTTAATAAGGACCAGCTGTCTTTTCCAACAGATCAGTCTACAGATGATGAATAAAAGCTTTGATGTGAACTTGCCTGCTTAATTATGCTCAAAGGCTGAATTTTACCCATAAATTTAGCATGTGTTTTTAGAAGCAAACAAGAGGAGTGTGAAGTATTACTGCAGAACTGTTAAGCTTGAATGCCATTTTTAGTTTCTAAAAGTAAGAATTTTTTCAAGTATATTGCTTTGGTTTTATATATACTGCTACCAGTATAATGAGGTGTGTTTGAAATACATTATTTCTAGAAGTGTAGGTTAGTGCTGATGTTCCTATAGTTGTTTTTACATTTAGAAATGAATGTTATGCATTAATACATCACACCTGGGAAAAAACACATAAAAGTAGTATGAGTTACATGAATGCTTATTTTTTATATCCTTATCTCTATATTCATTAGAAAAAAGGATTGAATGAAAGTGTTAAGTTACAGTAACTTAAAATAATCAGTAGATCAGTACATGTGAAGTACTTTATTTTAGGTTATGGTAATGTGAGACTTTATTTAAGGGTCAAAATTTAAGTGCAGACTTTAAAAAGGAGTTTATCCTTTCATGCGTATGGTATTTTATAATTGTTTCACTGTCTTATTTGTCCTCCCCAGCTCCCCTCAGCAGGAGTGGCACATCCTGGCACCCAATACTTCTGTGTGATTTTATCATAAAGACTTTGACCAGATACGTACTTGGTAAAGTAGTGAATACAGGCTTATGCCAGCAATGGACAGGCTCATTGCAGTTTTCATACAACAGAAACACAAGTATTATCACTCTGGTCAACCAAAATTCTGCCAGCCAAACCAGGGTATAAATGTGTATTTTAACAAGCTTCAACCTGTTCCACTTAGTAAAGTGTACTTTCAGCATCATGTGTAAGACATCATTTCTGGATTTTAAAGGTACAAGTGGTAGCATTATTCTCCTCCTGTCACCTCTCACCTCTGCATGGTAGATTCCAAGAGTGTGAGGAAAATCAAGTGTGCAGGTAGGGATTTGTTCTCCCAAAGTTTGATCTGCTTATTAAAAATAATTAAAGCTTGGGTTAGAGTTTTATCAGGCATCAGCACATGTTCCAGGAGATACTGTATTCTCTGAAATTCTCACACTTGGAGGCTGGTACAATATTATGTCACTATTGGCTTTGAAGAATTGTTCCATGCATCCTATTTTATTTTTCCTCCTTGGGCTGTTACTCAGCAAGACAGTAAATCTGCTTTTGGGGCACATCACTCATCCTCCAATGTGCCCAAATAAATGTGAGAGGTATCTTTGTCCCGGGAGATTTCGTGCTACATCAGGTGTCATACCTGAAAGCATAAACTCTGAGATGTGTGTTCTGGTTGATTCAGGAGAACCAGAGTTGTGTGTCTATGACTAATCTGAATCAAATTTGTACCCCTTGGTGATCTGTCAGCACAGAGGTGCCTGTGAAGGGCTGCCCTCTGTGTTGGCTGGTGCGCCTTTTGTTGGCAGCACGGAGGGAGCGAGCCCGCAGCCCCTGCAGCAGCCCCCAGGTCTCTCCAGGCCTTCTCCTTTCCGCGGACACGTGGCAGAGCTGCAGCCGTGCCGAGGGCACGAGGGCAGTGGGCACTGGGAGGGCGGTGCTGCTGCAATCTCTTCTTCTGTTTTCTCCAGCCTTTCTATTCAGAGGATCTCACCCTGAAAGTAGGAGCTCCTGCTGTGCTGGGCCCTGGCTGCACAGCAGCAGTGAGGGACTGCTCAGGAGCGTGTGGAGTTCCAAGGGCTCCAGCTCGGTGTGTGTCGGGACGTGAGTTGCTGTGAGCGGTGGGTATTGCACCAACAACTGCACAACATCAATCGGGTCTTGAGGCTGCTGTCTGAAGGACATGATAGGCCTGCAGATCTGCTTGGAGCTGCACATTCTGGGCTTTAAGGTTTCCAAATGATTGATTTGTAATGATCTATGCATATGATCCTTTTTCTCACAAAATTGGGTATAATAACCATTTCTATACCCCATTCTATGGCCCTGCTGGATTTTCCTCATGGTTGGTGGGCAGACTTGGATTTTAATTTCTGACCTTGCCTATGTTCTTCAGTCTTATATCAGTGGGAGGGACTAGGTATTTCTGATCTTACTTCTGCCTACATTCAAATCCAACCAAGCAATCAATGACTTCCCTGACTTTTTTTGTATACGGCTGTGGGAAAATTCCTGGTTGGCTAGCTATGAATTAATGAAAATCCTTAGAATGCTTCACTAATGATAGCTCCTGTGGCTTTAAAAATGCTATTCCCTTTTTTAATTTGAGGGAGGTCACAGAGGTTTACAGAAACTTAAAAGAAAACATCTGGTTGTGCTCTGTAGATGACTGCTTTTGTGTGAAGAAAAGTTATGGCGTCACCTCAGCATCAAACACATTCAAGGTGATCCTTTCTAAGAACTCTTTGCAAGGTCCCTCTTTGCTCAAACTGTGTTTTCTAATTAACTTTGCTTTGTATTTTCAGATGGAGGATTTTAGTTCTCCATGGGAATCCCAAACTCATGTTGTTGCTTAAAGTTCACCCTACCTTTATAAAATAAACTTATTTTCCTGAGTTTTGTAATTATAACATAACAATATTTCCATATGTTTTCTAATATTCTCATTTAAAAGTTACAGAACTCCAAGAGGAAACAGGCTGCTGGGTTGGATTCTGGTATTCATGAAAGGGGATTTCTTCTGTGTTTGGTTATCTATAATGAAGTTTAGTTTCAGCTATTTGTATGTAAAATACTGAAGAGTAATCTGATTTGTGAAAGTCCCCTTTTTAAAACCTTAATTTTACAAGCTAAAAGAGAATGATTTTTTTTTCCCAAATAATCCAGGTTAAAATTATATGTGAAGTTAGTTTAGCTCATAGAAAAGCACAATATGAGAATGTTTAGGTCCAAACAGTTAATCTTCTGAATTGTTAAAATTATAAGTTATCGGCTGCTCAGTTAAACCTATGTAATTCCAGGTGTGACTGGCCTGGAATCAGAAAGCATTAAAAAATACAACTTAAAATTGTGACATTATCTTTTTATATTATACAATGATTTAAGCAAACTCCAAGCAGGCCTCTGTCATCTGCTTGTAGAAACAACGCCCCAATCTGCTTTCCTTTCAAACATGGAAAACTAAGGGATTTGTTTCTGGTTTCATTGGGCTGTTTTGTTTAAAGAGCTAAAACCCTACCTATTGAAATCAGTGGCAGCACTTTGACTTCTGTTTTGATGGGGTTTTCTTTCATACTTCAGGTGGCTTTGATGCTGTGTCATTGCCCAGCACTGAGCTGCTGACACTGGCTTCATGCAGGAGCTGGGGAGTACAAGCCTCTCCTCTGGCTGCTTTTTTGTGTTTGTGGGGATGCTACTAGCTACTGAAGGAGATCACAAGTTCACAGTGCACATCCCTTCCCCAGTGCATCCCACGTGGGGAGGGTTTGGGTGATCTCCTCAGCAGGGCCAGTGCTGCTCAGAGCCACCCTAATGTGGAGCCAGTGAGCTCAGGAGCAGGAGCAGGACTCGGGGGCACGGCTGACCCAGAGCTGGGCAGTGGCTGGCAGGGCAATTTCTGCTGCTTAGGCTTTGTTGATAATTGCTGTCTTCAGTCTCAGTGTATTGGTGTGTGCTGGAACAACCCATGTAGTGTGTTCTTGCAGAGTTGGGAGCATGCTGTAAAGTTGTCTTTGTTTATCCCACAGCAATAACTTCCTTGATTCCAGCCTTAATGATTCTATCTTTTTTTTTTTTTTTTACTCTCTCCTGAAATGTCCCAGAGTACCTTTGGTTACAGCTGCCCAGCCAAGGAACAATTCCATTCTTTTCCTCTGTCTGAGCTATTAAGGTGCCAGTCTGTATCTTGTCTCACAGCCCTTGTAAAGCCTGCCTGCACTGCTTCCTATTCCTCCAGTTTCTATGGGAATCAGTTTTATCTTCCTGTCCGGGCTTGCCCCCAGTTGTAGGCAGTAGTAACAAAGTGAGGATGGAAGTTGAAACTGGCAAATTGTGCAATTTATGCTGAGCATAAAGAGTGCTCTGTCTGGATGAACTTTAAATATGGTGTGGGAAGAGGGCATTGCTGAATTGCAAACCTTTTTGGCAAAGTTTTGAAGCTCATGCTGGGCTTGCCCTTGAAGTTCGAGAGATACGGGATATAAATGGGTGATTTAAGCTTCGCCCTATAAGTGTGAACAGATCCTTAGAAGCTTGGAGTGGGATTCTGAAAAAGGATGGAGTGCCCTAACTCCTGTTAACTTTCAATGGGATTTGTTCTCTTTTGTGGCTCAGGGGTGTAGTTGTGTTTTATATGGACTCAGCAGTGAAGCTGGTTAGTGAAATTCTCACTCCCGTCTGTTTCTGTTTCCTCCCACTTTGGTGTTGGTGTTTGCCCTTCCCTCCTCACCTGCTTTAGTGCAGCTATTTGTGAGCTGCAATGTAAATCACATTATTACAGCAGTTTGAATTGAAAGTATCCCTACTTTTTTTGTTTTGTTTGTTTTTTCCCCTTTTCACAACTGGAGTAATTTCAGTGACATGGACAGATGAGGTCCCCATGCAGTTATGTTAAGTATACATTCAGAATTGGTGAACTACAGCATGGAGGCAGAGGAACTGGACAGGGGAGTCAGGAAATCCCCAAGCTAATTTTGTGATTAGGCTCAGTGTTCCATGTAACTCTTCAGATGCTTTTAAAACTCCCACCCTTGAGTTGTGTTAGTTCAGATACTTTTTAAAAGGTATCTCATCAAAAGAGTTTGAGGTTAGTATAATGAGCACATAAATTATTCAAGATTTTTCGTGTGAGCGTTTTTTAACGGTGAGTTTTTCACAAGCAAGAAGATGATAATGTTTCAGAAATCACTTCAGCATCTGTTGAAATGCAGCCAAGCCCGTGGTGGAATACAGAGCTCACGGTAACGCTATCCAACCCTTCCTGCCAGGAAATGAAGAGCGGTGTATTCGTTTGTAACCCAAGGGGGGCACTTCACCATCCAGCCTATAGTTTGTGAATGGAGTTTGGTCAGATTACCACTAAAATTACAGAATGACCCAGTGGGTCTTACTGACTCTCTCTATTTCTTATCTTGCTCTGAAGACAGTATCTCTTATTAATACAGTGCCTATGAGGAAATTTGTGGAGTTAGGGAGTACAGTTAAGGATTATTCCCCATTATAAGGAGCTTTCATTTTGTTTACTCTGTCAAAATTTTATCTGAGGTCTCCTGGTACTGCTTCACAAAGCAAGTGTTAACAGCCCCAAAAGGAGAAAGGGCCAGATGCATAGCCTGATGATTTAGTTATGAAAGAATATCTAAGGTTTTGCCATTTCTGTTGTTGTAAACTACAAAAAGTTCAGCTAAGATACTTTTCAAAGAGCCAGTAAAATGATCTGTTGCATAGTTAAAACTTTGCTTTATTGTTTAATTCTTTGTTTTGAGCAAATTATGTTGCTAGTGTTTATTAATTAGCTTAGTTTACCTTCTGACAGGAGTAATAGGTTAACTATGAAAAGAGTTAAAATAAGAAACAAAAAGAAAAAACAAACACCTAACTCAGCCAGACCCTTAACAGGTGAAAAGTTGTTTTTCCATGCTTCTTCAGAACATCAAAGGAAACCAAACCTTTATCTTTTATTCATTAGTTGGGAATAATGCAAGTTGGGATAGCTTAGGTTTCTCCATATAGTTGCATTTGTAAGAGTAATTCACTAATCATGCCATTCACTTTTGGGGTTCTTTTTCATTAAGGACCACTGGCCGTGAAATGTCATGCAGAGGTTTGAAAATGGGACATTCAGCTCACTAAAGAATGAGCTGCAGCGACAGAAGTTTCTTTTTATTACCTTCTGGCAGTAAATGTAGGAATCAAAGCCCCAAATAAGTGGTGGAATAACACCCAATATTGCCTGACAATGCTGGTAGCTGTGGATGATGATTGCTCAGGGTAACCACATTGCATTTGGTTTACATGTTTTAGTTATTGTTTGTTATATTCCATTCAGCCAGTGAAGCTCCAGTATGCAAACTCCAGTAGTCTATCTACATGCTTGTCTGTGGCAAACTGACTTGGAGTTATAGGTGTGATTCCTCCCTCTCCTCCCACTGTGGTTAGGTTTTACTGCAACAAAAAAAAAAAATTTGTTTCCAGGTTTATATTTTGCAATTATATCTAAGTATAATTATCCTGTTACAAGTTATCATTTCTACTGGAAGTGAAACTTGATGATCTTTGGATCTATTTCTCAATTTACTACAATAATGTGATTATATTTTATGTCTTCCTGTTCAGTGTTTTAGGATTAGCTATATATGTAAGTTTAATGTTGATAGAAAGAAGTCAAGTGAAAGTTTGAGAGAAACACAGGTTCAATTTAACTTTTTAATCTGTGTATTTAAATGCCACCTTAAAACCTACATTGCATTCTGGCTTCTTAAATAAGATGAATGCTAGAAGACAACTTGTTCATTGTCATTCTGTAAAGAGACTTTATTTCTTAGAAGTGATTCCTTCCTGCAGAAGAAGATCAGTTAGTGTATGTGTATCTTTAAAAATAAGAGGTTAAACAATTAGTGTAAATGCTTTTTCAAGTATTTTTAAAATCAGATGAAATTTTGTCATAATTTGATCAAAGTCACATAACCTGTGGCTCTGTTTTTGTTACACATGCTGATGGTCTGTGGATAACATTACATTTTTTCAGCATGAAACTGAACACTTCAAATCCCTAAAGCAGGCTCAAATTTATGGTTAATAAAAGAATTTATTGTACTGGATGTCATCTGTTATATCACTCTGGGAACAGAAACTGGCAGTGAGTGGACAGGAAATATTTCCATTTCAAATCGCTTCAGTCTATGGTCTAGGGTGAAAGTGTCTGATTTCAGAAAAATCACTGTGAAGATCCATGTAATAGAAATATATGAGAGGAGTGTAAGCTTTTTCAAATATGTTTTTTTGTTTTATAGTATTTTATGTGAAGATCCTGCTTATTAATGTCACATATTTTCTTTATTTCAGTCTTGATCCCTTAACCTTTTCAAGGCAGAAGGAATAGTAGAAATGTATTTTCAGCTATATTCAGGTACCTCTACGTGCCAAGTAAGCAACAATTTGAGGAGTTGCTGTGCAGTGGCCAAACTGCTTCAAATCTCAGAGCTTTGTGTTTGTAGTTGGTTGGGTTTTTAAGAGTGTGAATTCCTATGTGTTGGTTGTGTTCTTCCAGCTCAGTGCATTTCTTCAGGCTGTCTCCTCTTCAGATGTATTATAAGGTGTGAGATCCATGGATTGTAACTTTATTAATGGAAACTTCAAGCAGTCAGGTTGAAATTTTGGTGTGTTTCTCATGTGTTAAGTAGTACTTAAACAGCTCTACATTTAAAAGTATTTATAGTGTTTCAAATAACTGTACATTTTAAATGGACATGTTTGTCTAGGGAACATGAAAACCAGCAGAAAAAAAAATTAGTTTTTTATCTTTATCATGTATTAACATCCTGAAATACTCAACTGTACATGAAGTAAATTATTTAAGTGTGTGGAATATTTTTCAGCTTTGCAGGAACACAAAATAGGAAACAAGCCTTAATAGCATCAGGATTTATTTGAGCAGTTTGGAAAAGTTTTATTATCTGAGGTGTAGACTAAACAATAATTAATTCAATCTGTATGCAAAAACAAAGCACTCCTTCCTTTTAAATACAAGAAAAGTTTAATCTAAGGATTCGTTATGAAACCTGTTAGTTATTGTGAGTATCACTGAAGGGCATGAACTGAAACCTGCCTCTCCTTTTGCTGTGTGCTGTGTTCGTTTGAGCAGCTCGTGTGCTTGATGTAGGATTCTAAAAGGACTTTTTTTTTTTATTTCTGTATTTTTATAATTTTAATGAGATGGGCAAAATTACAGTTTAGCAATCCTTTCAGGTTGCTCTGACTTGTAAGGACAGTGTGGAATGAGTCTGGATCTTATTGGTGCTGCTTGTGTGGAGGGCAGAGGTATTTCTTTAGTGCACAGCAGGGGTATTTTTCCTGAGGCTAAATGGACTTTGTACCTTTCCTGCATCTTGTCAGAGTAGGCCATGACAGAACAGACCCAAATGTCAAGCCTGCATTTGCACCCCAGGCATTTGATTTTAGGGTTCCTGTAATTCTTCCCACAGTATGATTTCCATTATTATTATTTATTAGTGAGTGTTGAAATTTATAATTTCAAAAAACCTGATTTGACTGAAAAATTATATGTTCTCAAGATACAGATTTTCTTTGCTATGGGTTTGTGGGAGTTTTTGTTTGGTTTTGGTTTTTTAGTCAGATACTTCAATTTTAACCAATAATACAAGAACAAAAAATGTTCCAAGGTTCTAGAAAAATATTTAGAATTAAAATTGTGCAAGAGCTTAAATAGTAGTTAACCACATGGCACTGATGAAGTAATTTAAAGCCCAAGCGGGTTGTGGTACAGGTTGTGTCAGTGTTTTAGCAGATACCACATTTCCTGTCAAGTACTGTATTAATTAGTATGAAAAGGGCAGTCATGAACTGGCCCTGTACCATACAGATAGGATGTGTAACCTTTGCTTTGGCCAACCTTCAAAAGCACTTAACATTAAATACTTAGGAAAAATGCATCTCTTGAAGTGTTCAGCTTGACCAAGTGTGTTATAAAGTGTGATATCCATAGGGTGTGATTTTCATTAGTGGAAACTGAATGCAGTCAGACTGGAGTTTCAGTACCATTTCAAACCTTAAATCTCTCTTTTAAATATTGTATCTAGGTTCGTTTTTTAAGTAGTTAAACACTGCATGGGACTTGATAGCACAGAATGCCTAAAGAGTTTGCCAGTACAGAAATACTTAACACACATACTTATTTCCCTGATTTTTTTTCCAACACTAAAATTTAGGAATACTTAATGCTTTTTGAATCCAAGTACTGAAGATAGATAAGCACAAAGGAAAATTGGAATGTATTCGGCCTTCCCTTCATCCTTTTCATTGTGAAAAGCCTCAGCAATCCTGATGGCAGAAACTATTCTGTGGAAGGAAGGGGTTGAATCATGAGGTGAACTTTATTCAAGGTTGGCAGTTCTCAGAAACATTCTCACAAATGTTTCCTCAGAAAACTGTGTTTTGGATGGTTTTGTTTTGTTGTGTTCAAATTCCTGGCGTTGATTATTTGATGGAGCTTTTCCTACTTGTCTGTGAGTGGGGAACCTCCAGTTTGCCTGCAGAGATGTGCTGGTGTAGTTGGAATATTTTACTACTATTTCTTCCAAGTATCCTTCAGGTGAGCAAGAAGTGTTTGTGCAGCTTTGTGTATGTTTCTGACACTTCCAAATGGAGCTTTTTTGGCTGCAGATATGATGGCTGTGCTCCATAGAGGATAACCACGGGTGTATGAATTCCCTGGCAGCCAAAGCTTTAAATCTGCAGCCACCAAATGTATCTGCCTGTGTCTCTGAAGTTCAGCCATGTGGATCATCAGTACACAGCAAGCACTGGACCATCTAATCCTCCCTGTTGAATGCATTACTGCTTAAGCTGTGGAGTAATTTTCATCTTCTCTGTGGACCTGGACTAGACAGAGGCTTTGAGAAGGAATTATTTCCTAAAAGTGCGTAGTTCAGCAGTAAGAATCTCTCTTGGCAGAGATTTTGGGGAGGTGGGAGTAACAAAGTGTAGCAGCAAAGGAACCAAAGCCCGTCCCTATAACACAGCTGAAGGAAGGGCAGCATAACTGAGGCTGGAGTCTGCCTGCAGGAAGCAGCTTCTGCACCTCGTCCATTAGCTGAGGGAAGGGAAGAAAGGGAGGAGTACTTGATTTCTTCCTAGCAGCAGGTTTGTAGGGAAAGGTAACTGATTTTATTAGCATAGTTGACCTACAAGAATATTTCCTTCTCACCAAAAAGTATTTTTAGTCATTGTGTTTGACATAATGGCCCCTCCATTTTTCTGGCTTGTTTTTTTCTGCTCATCCACAGTAAAAAAGTCTGGAACAGTCATCATGGAGGTGTGTTCTGAAACTGCGGCAATCTGCCCCTCGCTTCTGATGAGCAGATTGTGTAACGTGGCTGTGTATGGAATAAATGTGGCACTTGTGTCCCTCCTGATGGTGAACTTAGTGCCAAAGGCAACTTTTCATTGCTACTGAGTAGATGCCTATCACGTTTCAAGTCCTGGCTTCTCATTGCCCAAGGCTTTTTGAGTTCTGTGGCTCACAAGGATGGGAACTTTGGGAGGAGATGCTTGTGTTATTTTAAAGAAAGTTGGTTTTTTGCTTCATCTCCTGTAAAAACAAGTTTCATGTGAGGTATTAAAAATACTATTGGGGGAATGGTGAACGATTCTTTAAAGCTAGAACGTGGGGGTTTGGCAAATAAATCGTTGGTGATTCCTGGACTAGAACCATACTGCTTATGAATTCAGTTTTAAAATATCATGGATGAGTGTGTGTTTCTAAACAATTGTGTGTTTCTAAATCCCTAAGAATAGGTTTTTATGTCCAAAATAATTGTGTTATTTCAAAGGGAGGGATTAAGGTGGAAGAATCCCAAATCCTATCTACTTTAAAAGTTTTATGAGTTCCCTGGCACTTTAATCAGTGCAGTTATTGCTAAATTACCTTGCCACCATATCCTCCTGAGCCAAGGCTATTTATATATTGGTCCTACTAAACCAATGTACATTAATATTCTTTGCAGTCAAGGTCTCTTGTGAATATGTAATACTTTCTGTAGTTGTGCCTGTATGTTTCATTCATGTAAGTAAGAATTAAAGTGAACTTTCTAAGAATATGCATTTCATATTTTCTGACAGGAAACTCTTAAAGAATTTCAGTGACTTTCAAGAAATACAGGAGAAGGATCTGGGGGGAAACATTGTCTGAAAACACCAAGACAAAATAGATGTGCTATGTCAAATTTTCCACATTCCAGCCTTTATGTGATGCTCTGCTTTAAAGATTTCCTTGCAAGCAGCTGTTCTTATCATTTTCAGAAGTTACAGATTGGATAAACTCACCCTGTACTGCAAACAGAGTATTTGTAGTCTGCTTGCTCTGAGGTGGTTTGCAATAAAAGTGTCCAACATTGCAGTAAATTTCAGATTAGAATTTTTTTTTTAGGTCAAGCGGTTATGAATAAAGCAGTTAATCTACATTTGATGACAGTTTCCCTCAGAATTGTTAGAGGGATTTTTTTTGTGTGCACTTTGGCATTATATTGAGAAATGAAGAGTAAAAAACCCACCCTGAATTAGTCATAATTGTGAATTGTATTCTGGCTGAAGCTTAAAACTGAACCTATGAAGTCAGTGCTAGTTACTTTTACAGATCTTCTGTTCCTCTGGATGAAATCTGAAATCAAACAAAGAGCTCGTGCTAGGAGTTTCCAGATTGAAAGGTAGGAATCTGGCAGCAAAACGTTATTAGGGAACCATTTATGATTTTGGAAATAAGCTCCTTTAGTTGTTTTCCAGGTGCTATTGCATTTGCTCAGCTTTAAAGGCAAAGACTTTCTTTTTGGATCTGTCTCACTTGGAAGTACTTACTCATTTAGGAGAAGCAGCAAACTTTTATGTGCATAAAATCTTAAAAGATACAATTTGTAATTTATAAGTATTTTTTTTCCCCTGATGTTCTGTCCTCTGAAAGCTACATAATTTCTTAATGTGGTAAGCAAAATGAATGGATGAACATATCCATATCTATTATGTACATATTAATATAAATAATATATATCCATTGATCTTTCATGCTTCAGTCACTTCTTGAAACCTTTTCTTGTTTGTCTTCTAACTGTGTTTGAACATCTTTGTGAGACAGACTGTGCCTCTCAGCTTATGGCTCTCTGTGCACAGTAAGTGCACAGTCAATAAAATAAGTGAAAATAGATTGTTTAATTGTTTCATGGACGGGTTAGTTTAGAAGTGCTTGGGTATAAGCTAAAATACAGTGCTCATGCGATCATTCCTCTAAGTGTGAGGAACCCTGTGGGCTTACTGAGGTTGTGGATAACTTCCTATCAGAAGAAGAAAGATATTGAGTGGAATAGTCAGCTTGCTGATTTTACAGTATGCTGTGCAGTATGTTAAGCAGTAAAAATCCATTACAGGTTTCATTAATTTTTCCTCCATTATTTCAGATATGTGTTACTCTGTTTGTTGTTTACAGCACAAGTCAGTGTTTCTCAAAGTAATTTGTCTTGGGTCCCTCTAAAAGCAACTTTACCATTTGTAGCCGCCTTCCTTCCCAGTCATAATCACCGCTCCTGCACCTGTCTCGGCATTGCCTTTTCTCTCCCTTCCCCTGCCCAAACACCTCATCTTTTCTCGGAATTCTCCTGCCAGGGGTCATGTCCCACGGTAAGAGAACACTGCTTTAACTACAGACTTTTGGCTTTTGTCCAAATATCCTTAGAGCAGCACCTTTCGGTATTGTTTGTGGGAAATGGGCTTTGTTTGAAAATATTTATTCTGTTAACTTCTGGGGCCTTTTTGTTTGTTTTTAGAAGGCTTTTAATTTACCAAACATTGTTTGCACAAGAATGTTGGAAAAAATAAACTGTGTCAGTGCAAACAATAGAAAACTTCTTAGGCAAACTTTCAAATTGCATGAGAGAAATCAGAGCTGGTACTGCCCGTTCTGTGCTGCGCTCTGCTGCATTAAATTCCTGAGTTTGACTCAGAGATTTAAGATTTTCACGGTAGGTGGTGAACAGTATAGATTAAACTTGCTTCCTTTGTTGTTAAGTTGTGCCCCTAATAACTGCCTGTTCCTTAAAGAAACCAGTTCACATCATTCCAGAGAACAGCTGCGTGGAGCCGTGTTGTATCTGAGGAGTTGTGCTGCAAATACTTCTTGTAGTGTTTCTCCTCACAGTGGTTTCTCACTCCTCTGTCAAGACAGACTCATGTGTGAGATAACCTTCCATGCTGCGTTTTTGAAATAGAAATGAAGCCAGGCAGGAATGGGGCATAATGAAAAGGCATTTTTACTGGTTTGGTTGGTTTTCTGTTTTCTTCAGATGGGATATGCTGTGGCTCGTGCTCTTCAGCCAGCGTGTTTCACCTCAGAAATCCCCAAAGACCCCATGGAATGAGTATCAATGAATACTTTCAGGACCACCTCCTTCTCTGGTGGGATTTAAGCCAGCAGCTGTTCAGTTCAATATCCTTCTTGATAGGAGGACCTTGAGAATACCGTATCTAGTTGAAGTGGCAAAAGGATTGTTTGGACAAAATGTAATTACAAAATATGGAAAGTCAACCACAAGACCATGGATAATGTTGTAGAGGTATTTAATGATCACAAAATGTCAGGACAACTCAAGGGGAGTATGAGTTCCTTGTGTTTAGTTTAGGAAAATAAGTATTACATTTTACTCTTCCAAGTAAGTTTTATCTCACAGATTCTTACTTAAAATGGCTTTTTTTTCTATACCTGGATTATAACTCACTTTGCAATATGATATTATATAATTTAATATCTCTCTCTGGGGCATCTATACAGTCCTGGTTTTGAGTTTCTTACTTTGAAGGTTTTGACTGTTGGTTAAATCAGTTAGCACATTTTTTAAAAAAAGGCTAGTATGGATGCTTCATAATGTGTTTCCAAGTCATAGGGCTCAAATTGGGGTAAAAAGCTGTGTTCTGGGAGATGGAGAAGGAATATTCTAGATGTGAACATGCCTGACAGTTCTAAAACAAAGGGATGTGTATTGTGCCTGCCTCTGGTCACCAGGCATCTATTCCCTGGAAGGCTGAGCTGTGCTGAGAAAATGAAAGCTTAAAGAATGCTCACATGAAAAGAGGGTTCTTCCAGATCAGAGGAAGGGCCTGATTGATCTGCCAGACAACCTGAGGGACAATTAAGTATGAGTAATGTGCTACCATCTGGAGATCAAGCATTGAATTTTCACAAGCAACATGGAAGAAAAACTGGGATCTTCGTACATGACAGGCTGTTGTTGACAAGGATGTGTTAGGGAGGAACCAGGTAACCAGCTCCTATGACAGGATAATCAGGGATTTTGGGCCCCTCTCTACAAGAAAAGGGGCTGGAGTGCATCCAGAGAAGGACAAGGAAGCTGGTGGAGGGGCTGGAGCACAAGTCTGATGAGGAGAAGCTGAGGGAGCTGGGGGTGTTTAACCTTCAGAAAAGGAGGCTCAGGGGGGACCTTATCACACACCTTGAAAGGAGATTGTAGCCAGGTGGGGTCAGTCTCTTCTCCCAGATAACAAGTGACAGGACCAGAGGAAACAGCTTCAAGTTATACCAGGGAAGGTTTTGTTTGGGTATAAGGGAAAACTTCTAAACCAGAAGAGTTGTCAGTCATTGGCTGTGGTCAGTGGTGGAGTCACCATCCCTGGAGGTGTTTAAAAAGCCGTGTAGTTGTGGCACTGAGGGACATGGGTTAGTGGTGAGTTTGCCACTGCTGGGTTGGTGGTTGGACTCAGGGATCTAAAAGTATTTTCCAACCTAAATGCTTCTATTATTCTGTGACGTTCCTTCGTGCTCAGAAGTGATGGTTTTCTTTCCCAGCCAGTATATAATTTACAATGAAGGAAGAGCAGTGCTTTGCCTTTCCTGTCTCAGGTCGAATTCAAGGTGCTCTGAAGACACATTCACCTCCTCTGCAGCTGAACTTGTGTGCAGGGGCTCTGCAGATGAAGCAGTGAAACACTAAATAGCCACCACCAAACAACCAACCAAAATCTGGTGGCTTGTTGTAAATTACGTTGCTTACGTAAGAACAAACACAAAAGATGCCGACATAGTAAAAGAAGTTAAAACCAGCCTATTTAGAAGAATCTAGGTTCCTCTTTAAAGTATGAAATAGGCACCAAGAAGTCTGTTGCTCCTTTAATTCTCACTTAAATTCACTTTAATTCACTTAAATTAAAACTTATTTTCAGTGTCATTGAGTTGTTTTTAAAAATGCTATTCCCATAATTCGTGCATGCAATGCAGGAATATATATATATAAAAATATATATGTATATAAAGGCAAATTTAAACAAAATTCATGGTTGCAGTTGTCAGTCACACCAAGTTTTAAGTAATAACAGTACAAACCCATCCACCCAGGGCTTAGAATTCATTCTGCAGTCAATGGAGTACACACGATTTATATAGCAAACATCAACATGGATTATGTATTTTGTTATATTCTCTTAAAAGCAAGTTGAAATGCAGGCATCTAAATAATATAGATAATTCATCATTTCACTGATGATTCTAGAAATAGAAAATATTTTTACTTGGTTGAGAGCATCAATAAAGCTTTAAAACAAGAAGAGCAGATGTCAAATATAAAGCCCTTGTTTTACTGAGCAATGAGTATGATAAACATTGATTATTCATCTTGATGTTAGAGTTCAAAAACAATTGTCCCTTCAGTTTGCCTCATGGGAGTGTGAAATTAGGACCATGTGTGCATTGATTAACAACATATGAAAGATGAATCATGATTACTGTTTTGGTCTGCTGCACAAGGCTCTGCTTGAGGGGTAGTGATTTCCTACCTCCTTTAACAGATTTCTGTAATTAGTGCAAGCATCTCTCTGTGTTTCCCAGTATTGATGTTCAAGTGGCTGCTTGACAGTACTTATTCACACACAGAAGTTGGCTTTCTTGAATGAGTGTTTACTCAAGTTGGAGTACATTTCAATATTATTTGTAATGAAGATTAATCATAGAACTATTCTGAAATCACCCATCCATTTCTATCACCAATGCTATCTCTGGCAGGAATTGCCAGATGTAAAAAAAAATGTTTCAAGTATGAAACACTATATTTTCTAGGTTAAAAAGAAGAAAGGGAAAAGTTCAATAAAATCAAACAGATTTTTCATTTCTTTCAATTGTATTTAATTTATGCCTGACAGCAGACATTAGATAAATTTAACTTTTCTTGGAGGCACAATTAGTTCCTGCGGTTACAAATTTCATTTAAGCTTTATTTCTGGATATGTAATCCTAACTTTGTTCATCTCTGGCCTAGTAGTGGGTGAAAGAGTTGTCATAAATGCATTTCATTACTGAGCTGTTACTATAAATGAGGATTGAGTATTAGAAAAATATAAACAAAATTAGAGGTTAACTTCATGTAATAATCTTTGCCTTTTATTAATACTTGTGCTCTTTCATGTTGTGAAAGATGGATGTTTAAATAAAATGGAATGCCTGTACATGCCCTGAACATGCAAACGAGCTGGTTTTCTTCAGGAGATGATGTGTGTTGGTCTTATTTAGATCTGTGCCGACTTAAGGTATCTTGGGATCTTAACCTTAATCATTCAGGCTGTTTGTATGCATTGAGGACCAGATCCAGCATTGATCTCTGTGATTTGAGGTGTGTGCTCTGTGATGGAAATTCTTCCTGGCTTGCTTGCCCAGTATAGATACAGGATTTGGGTTTTAGCTCATCATGTTTTCTGTGGAGTTCTGTGCTTTGAGCTCACATAATGTGAGATTTAATGTGGCTAATGCTCTGCTCCCCCAGCTTTCTGACAAATAAGGCTATTTGTAATTTAATATGTGTGCATTTTAACTTTGATTATCTGTTCAGAGATCAGTGGTCTAGAGTTCTTCAGAAAAGATATTTTGTCTGTTTTCTTTCCTATGTATTTCTTCTCAGTCCATGTGTATAGAAGTATGTAGACCACGGGGATTTTGTAGACAAAGCTCCAGGACACAAAGGCTTGCTCTCTAGTAAAGTTCAAAATAAATTAAATTAAACAAATATAAATTCAACAAATGTTCGTGGTTAATTAATGATAGAATCACAGAATGGTTTGGGTTGGAAGGAACCTTCAAGATCATCTACTTCCAACCCCCCTGCCACGGGCAGGGACAATTAGCTGAGAATGTAGAGCCCTGAGGCTGTAACATTAGTGTTTATAGGTTTAAAGTAAGATGCTCTAAACAAGTTCTCCTAGCTCTAAGCCATCTAAATAGCACAATTACTTTAATTCAAAAGCAAGGGAATGCTTCATGGAAGAATATATTTTTAAACTCAAAGCAGTAAGCACTTGAGGGATTAATACTAAAGTTTAGCATGGTGAAATTATCTGAGTAGCTTACATGTTTTAACTTATAACTAATATAGCAATTATCTAGTTCAATAGTTTAAGGTGACCCTAATTCTCTCACTAATTACTGCAGCGTTTTTGCACCTTTTCTACACTTGGGAGCAAATTTTTGCAACTAGTAAGTCCTATGTGCTGCATAAATTCAGCAGAGTTTGGCTTATGTTACATCTATTTTCTGCATCTTATCAATGATTGTGGTATATTTATGCTTCTACTGTTACATATTTTATGTCACCATAATCCCAGTAGAAATGCAATTAAAGGAAAAGTGTTGCCTTTTTATTTTCATATAGCATATAAAAATCCTATCTAATGGATTAAAATACATGTGCTAATTTTCTGTGGAGTTTGGTAAAATTTATGTCTCTCAAAACTTCATCTCTAGGACAAACGGAAGAAAAGTATCAATTAATTTGATGGTTAATCTCCCATTATAAAAAGTAGTTACTTTTTTGTGATTTTTTTAAATCAAATAAACCATGTCCTTATTTTGCTGTAAGTTAAATGACATTTAATAAAGTTTAGAGAAACAGAAAGTGAGTCAGAATAGACCAGGTATTAATAGAAAAGTTAATACTGGAAAAGAAAGACTCCTTCCTGTTTCAGGAAGCTTTTTTGTATAACAGCTGGTTCAATGCCAAACTAAATCAAACAAATGAAAAGTCACCTCAGAAGAAAGTGAGATACAAATTTAACTTGTAACAATACTATCAAGGTCTGAATTGCTTTCATCCTTTAGGAAGTGCTTTACTTTTTTTTTTTAACTTGACAACTCCTGCCTTGTTTTTCTTTGTCCATCCCTGGGTCTGACTGTGGAGGGGCACGCAGTGAGTGCTCGGGCATGATCCTCACAGCATCTAATTACTGCTGCAGGCCTTTTATACTGTTGATTTTTGCTGTTTGCACTGTGGCAGTGAACCCAGATACAATTCTATGTAAATGGGTGATATTTTTTTAAAGCTAATGGGAAATATGATGTTATTTGCCTTTCAGGGAATGATATTGTATCATAAGAATCAGTGTTCCAGTTTTCAGCTTTGTGTCTTGTGAGGGTGATTCTACATTTTGTGTTTCAAAACAAGTTCAGTGCTTTCTGAAAGGGAAGGTATTGCATCTCTGAGGACCAAATGTTACTTTTCTATAAGTAGAGTAGAGACAGCAGACTCATCAACCTAGATTTCTCCCTGGCAGAGCAGTTCTCTAGTTGGTCTGCAGTATCTGCTTTAATGGCATTTGATAAAAACAAAGGGTGTCTGAGGTTTCATGAGTTTCTGCAGTGTTGCTCTCTTGGAACTTCTGATACTCTTTTCCATGGCTGTGGAGTCCTTTTTGGCTGACATTCTCTTCTCTTCTCTTGGACCCTGTTTCCCCTGGAGAACCCAATTTGATTTGTCATTAAACCTTGATTAAAGGTATGGTTTTTGTACGGACACAATTCACCTAGATGGTGGAAGTTGAGAATATCACATAATTTTCTTCCAAAAATAAGCTTCTATGATTCCCATCTACTGGGCAGGTCATGCTACGTCAACCACAATTTCATGGCTTCATGCAAATACTGTGTTCAGACTTTCTCTTTGTTTTTTCTCCACAGGGGCTATCATCAGTCACAAAGAACAATGGACTACTCAACATCACCTTTAAATATGACAGTAAGTTGAAAATCGGCACTATATTCACAAAAACCAAGGACTCCATCACAGTTGTCAATATATAGCAACATGTCTCTTAAACTGGCTCTAAGAATGGTATAAGCTCTTCAGTACTGATGTAATTTTAAAATTTAGAAAATTTGTGTCTGTTGGGTCTGGTAGATCTTCTGTATTTCACTGGTAATAAAACTATCTAACAATTTGTAGTAGTTTCCCTTTCAGGTTGGCCTGCATCATTTGCCCGGTATTTGACTGGAACATTACAGAAAATTATTTTATTCTGTGTGAAAATATAGTCACTGAAAGGTTCAGTACACACGAAGACATAGGAAAGGATTCTTTTGAGCTTTATATAGCTTTTCTCTGATGTGTAATTTTGGGTGAAAATGGCATAACGTGTGTCTCGAGGTAGAAGACATGCAGTTTATATTTGTATACAGGTAATATATTAAAAAATGTGTCTTTGCGAGGATTAATACTGAATGTGAATATTGAAGAATATCGAATGGCATCTCTTCATTTAGTTGAATCAGTGAGAACTTTTCATTAGCTGCAGTCTTCAAGGCCCAGGCCAGTGGACAGCTGCTGTCTCCATTTGCAGTGCAGACAGATGGTTTTAGAGCTGTGGCAGATGTGGTGTGTTGTGCAGCTGAACCGAGAACAAAGTCATCTCTGCCATAATAACAGTGATAAACAGGTTGCAGCAGTAATACTTCAGACCTCTTCACACATCTGCGAAATGGCTGTATCTTATTGTTGGGGGTTATTTTAGATGTTTTGTCATCTTTCTTGTCTAGTTGTCCGAGTAGGACTGCTGACTACATTAAGAATTTATCCTTATGTGGGCAGTTAGTGGCCATCATCTGTATAAACTCAATGTACAGTCAAGGTCCTAATTTACATTAAAACAATGTTTGTTTTAATGCCAGTGCAAGTCATAGGTGGTTTTTTCTGCCTACCCAAAGAAATTATCTGAGATGCTGAATGTAGGTAAAGTTTCATCATTGAGAGTGTGCATCAGGAAACTTAACAATAGTGATTTGTTTCATTCTGATCATCCTTTTGCTCCTCAATTTTTATGTTAATTTCTGAATTTGCAATCCTTCACTGTCATTTTTTTTAATCTAATTTGATCTTAATACTTCAAATGAGCAAAATTTAAATATGTCAGATTGTACAAGCTGTAAGTGATCACTACAAGAGAAGTATGATTTTTTTTTTAATCTACATAGAGAAAACTAGGAAATAATACCAGTCAGAACAGAGATCCCCACATTTAGTTAACACAATGAGTCTGTTTAAATCCCAGTATATGTCATGCTTTTTCCATTAATTCTGGCACCAGAAATTGTGTTTAACCAATGAGAAGTATTAATTCACAATTCTGCTGGCACTGTGTGCCTCCTGGACAAAGGAGTTATTTGAGTTCTGCAGGACTAGGAAAAGAGTTTGCTGATATGAAGACTAAAGAGCTCACGTGGTATGGAAACACATATTTACCTTTAATAAGCCAGCACAAAAGTGAATTTGGCTTGCTGGCTGTGATTTAAAGGCTTTTATTTTGCCACACAGCAGCTCTAGCAAACCGTGTTTTATGATGCTAAATTAGTTGGTTAGATTATTTATTCAGGTGAAAAAAAAAAATGTATTTTTTAGTATGTCACTTGTATTCAAGTAAAAGAAGTGGTTTCCTAAAAAGTGTGATTTTTCCATGCTGTTTTCTTCCTAAAACTGTTGTTCTTTAAAACTGTGAATCAGTGACTTGCAGTCAAACTTCAGGCATTTGTGCTATATTCCATTTTGGCAAATTGTCATTTGACCATAAAATTCTAGTAACCAGGATCCAAAATCTTGGGCTTGCTATTAATTAGATCCAGACCTAGCAAAAACCAGTTACTTCAAACTTTCCATTGAAAGAGATCCTCTCTCCTCCTAAGAGGAAGTTCGTGCTGTCACTGAGTTCACTCATAGCAACCGAATTCTACAAACAGCAGAGTCGGTACCAACTGCCCAGCTTTTGTAAAAGGCAGCGTTGTACAGACTGTTCTGTTCTTATGTCTGTGACAGTTATATAAAAGACCCCTTGCCATGGTTATTCATAGTAAAAAGCCATT
Source organism: Edolisoma coerulescens (assembly GCA_013397115.1). Taxonomy (NCBI): domain Eukaryota; kingdom Metazoa; phylum Chordata; class Aves; order Passeriformes; family Campephagidae; genus Edolisoma; species Edolisoma coerulescens. The sequence continues at coordinate 681,637 of VWZW01000500.1, forward strand.
TTCTGAACCTCCTTTGCAGTTAATAATTTGTCTTTCCTTGCCTTTAAGATCACACCTCTGAATTAAATTCGAATTTCTTGTACTGGCGTATCATAGCACTTGATTTTTCATGTTTCTTTTCTACAAGCTCTGTATAGATGAATATATAGCATATAAATGATCCTCAGGTTTTTTTTAATTAATCATCAGTCAGTAATATACAATCTACTGATCAATTTCTTCAGGATTTTGTTGGTTTCACTAGTTCAGAAACAAAATGTTTGTTTTTGCACACCCATCTTCATGTGTACTGTGCTCCAGAACTAGTGAATTCCCTGCCTGCTGCTTCTCTTCCTGCCACACAATATGAGCCTAAATATCATAAAGCTTTAAAAGTAATAAAATTTGGGTTTATTTATTTCCTTGTTTTGAAAACAAAAAAGACATGGTAAAGTTCAACAACAAAGTCAGGAATCTTTTGCTTATATTTTGTTTTTTTAATTAAAGCTAAAGTTTTCTATAATTAACGTGTTTGTGGAGCTGTAACTTTAGGGAGTCCACTGTATTTTGTGAAGATAACAAGACAAAACCAGTCCTGAGTGGGTCCGGTGGCAGTTAAGTGGTCTGCAGGGATGTGGCTGCAGAATGGGCGGCAGAGGGGAGATGGATTTAGGCAGTAGGTTCTTTGTGGTCAGGATCAAGCAGTATTGTGGTTAAAAAGCTCTTCTTGAGCAGTTTTCAAGCTTCACATGGTTTATTGTTCTCATATGTGCCTGATCATTGACCAACATTCTCTTGCTTTGAGCACTGTTCATGAACGAAATTAATGTCAGTCTTCATATTCCTTTGAACAACTACAAGGAAAAGCTGTTCTCCTTTGGAAGTCCCAACACATCGTGTGGTACAGGTTACACTGGTGGTATAAACTGGTAATTTCCTTGGGAGTCCTGTGAACCATGGGTTGGCAACCAGTGGAAGTGGTTGTGCTCAATGATTTGTGAAGTTTTGTGGGTGTTTGTGTCTTGAGACAAAAACTTCATCTAGATTTGCTGTATAGTACTTACAGAAAATAATTCACTGGTACTTTTACTTTGCTCAGTCTTGAAGACATGTTAGGGAATTTATGTCAGCTAGAACGTTTTTCCTAAAGTGCTTATTTGTCCATGTTTTTAGATTGCACTCCTTACCTGAATTCGGTGGGAAGACACATGATTGGAGATGTGCAGAACATCACCATCAGTCAGTTTGCATGCCAGGAACAGGTAGCTGTGATGATCCTTTGGACAGCAAATGCCATTGGTAAGTTCTAGAGGGAAATGGACTCATTGATCATGGGTTTGATAATAACTTCCTGCTTATAGATACTAAGTCAAATAATTAAATTATGCTTGGAAGCATTGACGCAAACTGCCTAAGAAGAAAGGAATTCTTAACATCTTTGCAAAGCTCCTATTGTTTCTGACTTGCTTCAAAAACAGCCTTAAAACTAGGATGTTCTCTGCAGCCATACGCTGCTTTTTGCTATCCCAGTTTATTGAATTCCTACTCTTCAGAACTGTACAATTGTCCCTCGTTTCATTTTCTGCCCTAAGGCTTTGGTGCATTTCAGTGGCATTGATTGAGTTTAATTCCTGATACATTTAAAGGTTCTGTAGGATGCAGGTTGTCTAACAGGTGGAAAGCATTATCTAATCACAGCTATACAAACTTTAATGTGTTTCCTTGCCAGGTCTGGTCATTAAGAGTATTCCTCAATTGCTTCAATGTCACTGGAAGTACCTTGTTGCCCACTAGAGCAGTAGTGTCCAAAATTGAGGATGTGCAGAAAGCCATTTCCACTGAGAAACTTATTTCTGGGCTTTAAAAGAATATGTGAAAATTCCACTGAATTCTGCAGAGCTGTTCAGTTGAAAGCATTTGGTAATCTTCAGCTGTAGACTGGATGGATTAAACATCCATGGGAAACAAAGCCTGGTGTTCTTCCTTGTAATCATCAGAGGTTAATCCTTTGGGAAGTGTGAGGACAGAAGTTCTGTTCAGACAGCTCGGGTAACATGGGAACTGGGCACTTTCAGGGCCTTCCTGTAAGGACAAATAGGGCTTTTGTTCCATAGAACAGTAAGAACACGTTTGGCAACGCTTTATCTTCTACAAAATTACAAAACATTAATCAAAACACACAAACCTGTGAAAACTAGTGAACCAGAGGAGGTGGTGGAAAATGTGGAAATTATACATTTGGGGTTTTATGTTTTGGTTTGACAAGCACAGCATAAACGGAAATGAGTCCATTTTGATTTATGTAGCATTTAGCTTACAAAAGCTGTGTCTGTGTCATTGATAAATATGTGTAATGCTGTTGAGGAGATGTAATTAGATGGAGTAGTGAGAGTTAAAGAGCTGTGCAGTGCCTTTGATACCTGAGCCACAAAACTGTCACAGGGTAACACTGGCGTTTTCCTGGGATATTCACATCACTGTGACTCAGTCTAGTGATGTCATGAAGTAATTCTGTGATGAGAACATTATAAAGACACTGTGCTAAGTTGTATTAGAGTAACTTGAACAAAATGGGTGTAGTTCTGGCAGCAGTTGTAAGTAACTGGAAGTATACATGCGCTGGAATAAATTCCATTCCATTTAAGTCAAGTTTTCTGTTATCCCTTACTGTACTAGAACTGCAGAAGTTGTAACAATTGTTATCATTTTAATCTGGTAGTCTCAGGGATGATAGTAAAATTTGTAAAGGAATATTTCTATAATTTGCCAGCAAAATATTGTATTTGATTGCTAGTAGTGGAAACGTGAAGTTACTATAAAGTATTTCTGAAGGTGAAGAAGGTACTGATAACTTCTATTGCAGTGGTGATTTGGAAGCCCCAGATGAGACATGGGCCGCTCTGTTCTAAGCATTACACAAGTATGTAGTAATTGTAGCTTTTGCCAAAGACTGAATTCTAGATAGGCAAGATAGAATGTGCAGAACAGGTATTAAATACAAACATACTTCACATGACTGATCAGTTTTGTTTTTAAAGACAAATAAAATACAAATTACATAAAATACCACATCATGCATTTTGAAATACTAATCTTCTGTTTAAATGCCCTGCTCTTTGTAGGGATTGAATACCTGAAGGGATTTCGAGTAATACTTGAAGAGTTAAAATCGGAGGGAAGGCAATGCCAGCAGATGGTTTTAAAAGATCCAAAGCAGCTCAGCCCCAGTTTTAAACGAACAGTAAGTGCTTTGTTTCAAGAAAAGTTTCAGTGTTGTTTGACCATGTGAGTAATCTTGAAAGTGTTTATCATCCTACAACAGTTTGGGTCGTTAAAGGTCGTCCAGTTCCAACCCCATGCCATGGGCCGGGACACCTCCCACTATCCCAGGTTGCTCCAAGCCCCATCCAGGCTGGCCTGGAACACTTGGAGGGATGGGGCAGCCACAGCTTCTCTGGGCAACCTGTGCCAGGGCCTCACTTCCTTCACACTGAAGAATTTCTCCCCAATATCTCATCTAACCCTACCCTCTTTCAGTTTGAAGCTGTTCCCCCTTGTCCTATTGCTCCATGCCCTTGTCAAAAAGTTGGTTGGTTCCCAAAAGTATTATTGGTGAAATGAGTGATGGTTGTTGCTTTGGAGACGGATCTTGTCCCTTTTGTTAGAAGCTTCCCTGAAGTTGGGAACTCTCATTCTGGTGACTCTGGAGTACAGATGCACATCTGAAATAGTCTACATCCAACTATGTATTGAGATTCCTCATGTCAGATTGGAATAGAGGGGTAGATAAAGGATTCCTAATGTATTAATTTGAGCATTTGATTGCAAAGCTGTGGGCTTGTTTTGAAAAATACTGTCAGTATTTCAATTATTAGATCACCTGTAATAGTTGATTTTAAAATACGTTGCAATCTTGTCTTTTTTGTAGGGAATGGAGTCTCAGCCCTTTGTAAATTTGAAGTTTGAAACAGATTACTTTGTAAAGATTGTTCCTTTTCCTTCCATTAAAAATGAAAGTAATTATCACCCATTTTTCTTCCGAACTAGATGTAAGTATTGCATATAATATAGTATTGCATATCATCTCTTCAGTGGGCCTCCCCTCTCCCCAACATTTTGGTTTTCCCAACAAAGGAATGTAGTGGATGATGATGTTGGATGAGTTTGGGATAAGCAGTTACTGACATTGACATTGTCTTGGAAGGAAGATCTGGGTGTTCAGCAGAAAGAATTTGCATGCCATAGATAAGTCTGTGGTGTGTGATCATGTGCATTAGGCAGCAACCAGAAGAAAAGTCTCAGGTAGGCCTGAGATTATCTCATGTTTGCCTAGAGCAGGATTGTTCTTGTGGTTCTCAGGATCATTTAACTCATGAGGTTTGCTCCTCTCTGGACATTGTGAAGAAGGGCAGGTTGTTTTTTGCTTTTGAGATTACAATTTAAATTTAAAAACAGCTGTCTAGAGACAGATGTAGAGGAGGACATCTAAAATTAGATAGCAGCAGATCAAGTTGAATTCCTTGAAATTACGTAGCAGTTCTCATTGGAGGTAGAGGGAAGAAACTTGAATAAGCTCCTCAGTGCTCACACAGTATGGTGAGAAACTGCAAGTACCCTTTGGGGTGAGCTGTTGATATTTGTCCTGCTAAGGGGGTTTTTTCCCTATAAAACTTTCTTAAGGTATTTTAAAGTCCGTCTGTTAATGCAGACCACTGTACCATTGGTAGTAGTGCTCAGCATACTTACTCTGAGTAAATGTATTTAAGACTAGTTTTAACTTTCTCTCCTGACATGCTGGGCCTGGTGTTATCCCTTTTGTCTCACTAAGAAATGTGATATTCGAATTAATGAATCTCTGTTTCACATATAAAGATGAGAAGGGACTTGAAATCATAACAAAGAAGTTAAGTTTGCAAAATGTATTTAGTCCAGGCATATTAGAGTCTGGGAAAGAAGTGGGGGTATTCAAAATGATGAACTCCCTACTTTTGCTCTTGTTCTTTTTCTGTTTAAATAGCATAGCAGTTTGATCCTGTATAATTAATAATTTTTCTTTGTATTTGTAGCATGTGAATTGTTGCTACAGCCAGAAAACCTTGTCTGCAAACCTTGTAAGTAAAATGTAATATTTTAATATATTAATTTTACAAAAACTTCCTATACTTGAAGAGTCATTTTGCGATTCATGAATATCTCCTCTGACAGACTGGAAGCCAAGGAATGTGAATGTTACCCAGCAAGGTTTTAACATGCAAGTCTCCTTTGATCATGCACCTCACAACTTTGGGTTTAGGTACTACTTTCTTCACTACAAACTTAAGCATGAAGGGCTGTTTAAACAAAAGACCTGCAAACAGGTACGTGGCTGAGTTTTGAAGCTCTTAAAAGCACAAAACCTATTAACATGAAGTGTTCTAAGGTCTTATAGAAGCTTTTAAAACTTAATATAAAATAGTATCAGTTTTAAAATTGTAAAACTATATGGAACTATTTATGTAAAAAACAGTTGTACTGTGATAGCACTCATCAGTCAAAACCAGGCTTGAGGGCTCCATTGGACCTGGATAACACAAGTTGGTTCTGCAGGCAGGGGATTCTGGAGTTGAATGGGCAGACTTAGTTTTGCTGGTTTAAGGTGTGTTGATACAAGAGTGCACTGCCTATTTCTAAATCAATGTGGATTTTTTATTAGGTTTTAAAAATACGTGAATGGCTTGCAAAGTATTCTTTCTTTGATGTAGGAGCAGAACACAGACACTACAAGTTGTGTTCTTCAGAACGTATCTCCAGGGGATTATATAATTGAGGTAATATTTCTGAGTAGTCTTTTGTACAACACCTAAGTGAGTATGTTAATGGGAAAACAGAGTAAAATTAAAATATTTCAAATCACACTATTAGAATTGAACTTCAGGCATCCCTACTGAAGTAACTTGGGCAAGTAAATTTTCTAGAATGTTCTTGACCTTTCCATAGCTTTGCTTGCCTGAGTGCACAGCACTTTCATCTGTGCCTTTAATTGAAGTTGTGGGCCTGCATAATTCCTGGACTTTGATTTTTATTTTTGTTAATTGGAATTCTGTTGCTTGGTCAATTTTTATTATACTAGTTTGTGCTGCTCTTTAGTTTTAATTATTTGAACAGTAACTTTCTTCACATTTGGTCATAAGAGCTGTTACAGTTATTTTACATATTACAGAAAATAAATAAAATTAATTTTTTACTTTTCCAAGCTGGTTGATGACACTAATACAACAAGGAAAACAATGCACTATGCACTAAAACCAGGTATGAGTTCTGTTTTTTAAACAATATACTATATTTAATGTATTAATTTCGATTCAGTTTTAATTATGTTGGAAATAAGTCTCTATTTGACCTCTATTTGCCATAAGCTAGACTATTGAGGTAATTGTGCTGTGATTTTTTTGACCTAATGAAAAAAGAATAGAGATGACCCTTGAACCTACACATGTGCATCTCTGTACATTTATATTTAGTGGAGTTAAATCAGTCCATCATTGGAAATCTTTGTGGGAAAGTGGCTTTTGGTGTATATGTGGATATGAGGAATCATAACTTTAGTTGCATACAACTGGCAGTGCAACACTGTGGGAATGAAATTGTGGGAGCAGCCTCAACACATCCCCTGTGTCCTTCAGCCCTGGTACCAAACCAAGCGGGCTGGAGAACCTGTCATGTGGATACTTCACATGCCTGTGGACCAGACCTGGTTTTGAGAAGCTAAACAGGGATTTCAGAGTGTAACTGCACCCTCCAAACAGCCACAGATGGAGGCAGTGGGTAAAAGGCACTGAATCCTAATGCACATTGTGAGGGTGATCTCTGCAGGAAGGCAGTTCTTTGGAAGTGGCAGGTTCAGCACCCTGGAACCAAAACATGTCAGGTCCAAATACCCCTGCATATCTCATCAAAACTACACCTGACACAGGGACTACACCTGACACAGGGCTGTTCTCCTGGGGCTGGTGTGAGTTGCAGCTCTTGTTACTTGTGTGAGCCACTGATGCTGTGGCAGTGGGGCAACCACCACAAAACCTAATTTGAAATGGAGCAGAACATGATGTTTGGGCCTACTGTATCTGCAAGAATTACCTGATAATAGAATACTGCAGCAGGTTTGCATTCCCAGTGTGAAGATTTGTTTAGATAATTGTAGTACAGCATATTTGCATGTGGCTAGTTCTGCTTTCTTTTTCCAAGTGCACTCCCCGTGGGCTGGCCCCATCAGAGCCATTGCCATCACAGTCCCTTTGGTTGTCATCTCTGCGTTTGCCACGCTTTTCACAGTGATGTGCCGCAAGAAACAGCAAGGTAAGAGGGTTTATCAATACAAAGTTCAATTTAAAGATATGCTTTTGCAGCCAAAACAGTCTTAATTGGTAGGTTAACTCCAGAAAGACCTTTATCTGAACAGCTTTCATTTCTGTTTCTCTGTCCTTCCTCCCTTCAGCTTTTTTGTGTGTTGAAACAGCAAATTCTTAATCTAGGTAATTGGTTGCCTAGACAGTGTTGTATCACAGATCAAGGCTTCACTGTAGAAAGGAAAGAGCAAAACCAATATTGGAAAACATTTTTTATTTCATGTTTCTTTTTATTTGAGAAAGTACTATGTGACCATGTAGATTACAAACAGATTTGTAAATAGATATATTTTAAACATTCCCTTATTTTAGTCAGAAATATCTAATTCATATTTATTTTAAATCAGAAGGAAAGTAAAGCCATGTGATGCCAATACAATTCACAGTGCTGTCTGGAATACTGTCTACAGCTACTATTCCAGATTTGTTCACTTTCCTGGAAGTTGCCTTTACCTTTCATTCAAAGCCGTCTTCCTAAATTTACTCTAAGCCCTGCTTGCAGATGTTTTTCTAACTTAGATTCCATTCCTCCTTGCTGACTTCTCCTCTGTATCCAGGAGCTGGCAAGCAACACTTGATACATTTAAATGTTAAAAATCCATTGGCTTTTTATATAGTATTTGGAGAATCGTGTGGTTTCATGAATAATGGAAAAAGAGATTACTTCTCCAAACCTCACATTATCTGTGTTATCCACCTGAATTTTGGCACTGAGATATACTGCAAGTGCTATATGCCAGCTGGGTTAAATCCTTTTACTTTCTGGTCTCCTGTAGTTATCCCTTTGCTCACAGCTAGCACAGTTCCAACAAAAAACCCAGACAAATCACTGAGGATTTGTCTACAGAGAGAGTTGTTCCAGAATAGTTATTCCTGATGAATTGTTCTGAATTGAATCCCTAGATGGATATTTGTGTTTTGAAATACTCATGCTTTATTCCAAATTAGCTTAATCAGCTGTAGAACTAGATTGAATTAGTCTGGCATAAAGCCAGACCTTTATGTTCCAGCATAAAAGCATCTATGCAAGGAAAGAAACACTAATAGCTATTTTGATTTAAATTAATCATATCTTAATTCAAATTAATGTCCAAACACGGGTGTGTATATATACACTAGAGAGATCCTGTGGGATATCCTGAAGGGGTCTGTGGACCTGGAGTTTAAAATTCTTACCTGGCTTATGTTGTGGTTTGGGGTTTTTATAACAAGAGACTTTGTTAGACAGGAAACTCTTGAAGATGATACATCTTTTGGGCTTATAATATTTGAACAGAGATTTGAAGACTGTTGGAGCTGGATAAAGGTGAAACAACCTCATTCTATCTATAAAATAAACTTTCCTTGTGCTTTCTGAGTTGGACAGAAATAACTGCACATTTAACTTCGAAAGTGTATTCCACATGTAGCAACTCTTAAGGTGGATAAATAGAGTGTGTGCAACTTTTCTTTTTCAGGATGGAGAGGAAAATCTTCAGGAAAAAAAAACCCCATTACTGTATGCATTAATAAACAGCCTACAAAAGTAATAAAAACCCCAAACAAAATAAAAGCTTTATAGTGTGAACTCTCTTTTCTCTTCCAATTTAGAAAATATATATTCCCATCTAGATGAGGAGAGCTCAGAATCTTCAGCATATGCTGCAGGTCTCCATGTGGAAAGACTTCGTCCTCGGCCAAAAGTGTTCATCTGCTATTCCAGTAAAGATTGCCAGAAACACATTAATGTCATCCAGTGCTTTGCTTATTTTCTTCAGGACTTCTGTGGCTGTGAGGTAAACTCAACATTTCATATGTAAACAACTTTTCCTTAATTGAAACAGCACTCCCAAAATTCTGTGCTTGAAAAGTAGGTATTTCAGTCCCTCCTTTCCACAGTGATAACTTGTGTTATTTTTCTAAATATTGGCTGTATGAATTTTCTTTACCTGGGGAAATGAACAGATCTTATCTAGTGTAAAAAAAAAAAAGAAAAAGCCAAAAAACCAAAACAACCCAAACCAACAGAATAGTGGAAGATCATGATTCCAGGGCTTTCATTCAGCCATGTTTGGCTTGCTTTGAATTAAGTGCTTTTTCTGTTCAGTAGGTCTTGCATCTTTGTAGTCAGCAGCCACAAAGAGGTATTGTTGTCTACCTGATATACTTTGGTATTCCTAAAATGTGTTTTGTATTGTAATTAAAAATAAATAGAATCTATCAAGACTTCTACTCATAGAGCAAAAACTGCATTATTAGGATTACTTGTTGGCAGTATGTACTTACTAATTGATTTTTGGTTTTTTACTTACCTTCTGTTCCATTAATACTGTGAAATCAGCAACTCTTTTTTTTCTTGTTTTTGTTTGAAAGCTATGAGAGAGACATTCAAATTGCTACTTTGAATGAGTAGGCTTAGAATCTCATCCTGCTTTCTAAAATAGAATCAGTATGTGGCCAGTTTTTCACTTTTCAGCTGGAAAAAGGCAGGACAATCGTTGGTCTCTTTGTGCTGCATTTTTCCCCCCACCCCCGGGATGTGAACGGGATGAGCTGGAGCTGGGTTTCATTACAGCAACTCTGCTCTCTGGTGACCAAACATAGAAACACAACCGAGGCCTCAGGAGTTTGGTGGGGATGGTCACAACTTTTTGATCTGTTTAAAACAGTTCAGGATAAAGTGTTTTGTAAGTAACTTACTTGAAACCCCTTTTAGAGATGTACTTTAGCCCTGCTGCACTGTTCTTCTTTGGAATAGTGTTGAGGTGAGCTCCTGCTGCTCTAATTAAGTGCCATGGAATAAATGGTCTGGGGCATCATTTAAAATTTATATAACAAAATATTGATAGCATCTGTGTACAGAAATAATATATTTTGTTAATAAAACTGTGGAGTTTAATACAAAAAGTGTTGCTTAGTGCATAACAGAAGAGTTGTACAAGTATTTTTCAAATGGAATTGGAATGTTTTCTCATAAAGGGTAAAACCAGTGGCATTTAATAGCCATTTAGAATAATAACTTGTCCATAGTTAAAATCCTTTCTCACAGATAGCCAGTCACACAGGATTTTGAAGAACAGAAACAAAACCAGACACAAAACTACCTGCATCTCCCAAGCAGCAGTGAAATGACTCCTTTTCCCCATGCATAGAATAGAGTTGTCTGTTTGGAAGGAACTGGCAGTGATCATCCAGTCCAGCTGACTGAGCACTTCAGGCAGGATCACTTTCTTCCTGTGGCCAACTGTGTGGTAGCAGTTTTCAGGAGTCCTTGTGTTCTGGGCATCCACCTGCTCTGTTTTCTGATGGGGCAAAGTTTTCCACTCTGCTTTGGGTGATACAGCAGAGCAAAAATTTTTGTTCTCTGGAAAAATGCTTCAAAGAAGATTTTATAAGTGGTTTTGATGTGTGTCTATTGTGCAAGTTTTTTGCATCTATTTTTTTCTCTTATCCTACTACTCATTCCTCCTATGAGATAAAGCATTGTGTCCCTCATCTTGGTGTACACCAGCATTTCAGATCATGTAGAATGGTCAGAGAGCTTGACAAAGTACAAAATAAAATATGTCTTAGGATAAAATTTTCAGAGCTTTCTCATCAGATAAAACTGCTGCTGTTTTGCATCCTAACTGGAAGGACTTGATATTATAGGCACTAATTAGGTTTCTATCTAGATATGAAAATTCTTGGCATCACACTTCATTAGTATGCAAGGATGATAAGTGAATATGGCACTTAGGGGCACAGTTTAGTGGTAGACTTGGCAGTGCTGGGTGAATGGCTGGACTTGATCTTAAAGGTCTTTTTCAATCTAAAGAGTTCCATGATCCTGTTACTTCCGTTACATTCAGCACATTATGGACCCAGACGTACAATGGTAAATTGTTTGAGGCAAGCACAATTGTTTATTGTGGGTTCATGATACCAAATTTAATTCCATAGGTAAATTGTAATTTACTTGATGCAGCCACATTTTCTATGTTCTTTTTATTCCCCAAGAAATACTGCTATGTATCAAATCCATAGTGCTTTTTTTTTTTTTAAGGAACTATTTGGGTTTGCATACATAAAAGTTAATATCAACCAGATTTTTTTTTTCTTTTCCAGGTGGCTTTAGATTTGTGGGAAGATCTAAAAAACTGTAAAGAAGATCAGAAGGAGTGGCTTATTAAAAAAATAAATGAGTCCCAGTTTATCATCATTGTGTGTTCCAAAGGAATGAAATACTTTGTTGAAAAAAAGAACTGGAAGCACAGAGGAGTCACCAAAGATGCAGGAAAAGGAGAGCTCTTTCTCTTTGCTGTGTTGACTGTTGCAGAGAAGCTTCGTCAGGCAAAGCAGAATTCAGCTGACCTCTGCAAGTTCATTGCAGTCTACTTTGATTACTCCTGTGAGGGAGACATCCCTGCTATTCTGGATCTAAGCGCAAAATACAAACTCATGGACAATCTCCCCCAGCTCTATTCACACTTACACTCCAGAGATCTTAGTGTACAGGATTCAGATGTGTTTCCTGTTAACATTAGTAAAAGGAATTATTTCAGGAGCAAATCTGGGAGGTCCCTTTATGTTGCTATTTGCAATATGCATCAGTTCATTGATCAGGAACCAGATTGGTTTGAGAAACAATTTATTCCCTTCCCCCCGCCTTCTTTACACTACTCGGAGCCTGTCATGGAAAAATTTGATTCAGGCTTGGTTTTAAATGACTTGGTGAATAAACAGGTGGTGGATGGCGATTTTTACCTGAAAACAGATATAAATATTTCAGTGGGGAATTCAGACTCTCACTGTATAATTCAGCACTTAAACCTTGGAGAAGACACAGAAACTCAGGACATTCAAGGTGGTGGCAGCTCTGTCCTTCAGCCATTGTTACATGTTGTTAAAGCTTCAAATCTGAAAGACATGCCTCGAGATTCTGGAATCTATGATTCATCTGTTCCTTCATCTGAATTATCTTTACCTTTAATGGAAGGACTATTGACAGACCAAATGGAAACATCTTCCATTACAGGAAGTGTTTCTTCATCATCAGGTTTAGGTAAGATACAGCAGTGTCTCCAAACTTATATTCAGTTACTGTGTATATTTCTGCCATCTCCAAATAGGTAAAAAAATATGTGAGGAGCCATATAGAAGGCTGCAGAGAAAGGTAAGCATTGTATAAAGATGGTAAAACAGGTACAGTAACTTTGGAAAAATTAATCTTTTTCTAAACTTACAGTGTGTGGAGGAAATCTTAGGTAAGATTTCACTAAAATTCTATGAATAGGTCACTACTCATTAATTGACCTATTCTTGGAGAGATAGCTCCTTTCTTCCTTCTAGGGACTCCTTGGCAGCTGGGATTTCAGCTGACAGCTGTGTGGTGTAATCAAGAGGGTGATATGGTGAAGCATTCTCACAGACAGCCATAAATCTAAACCTGACATTCTATTTTGCTCCAGCACATACTGGATCCTTTAGGGATATCATCTGTACTGGGTTTAGCTCAAGTTTGAATGACATCAGGCTTCTCATCACATCGGGAGCTGGGGAATGAACAAATGGGTCTCAGTGGAGGAATTTAAATGCTTGGAAGACACTCTCCAGAATAGATACCCAGCTTAGATGCCTCCAGTGAGAAGGTGTAAATTTCGCCTCAGGCTATATAAAAAAACTTGTCTGACCTTACTAGTTACAGGATATTGAACTGGCATCACAACTGCATCAGTGTGGAATGTTCCAGCAATTGTATTGATATTGATAAAACTGCTCTTTGCTGAGATTTTTCCATAAGCAGCTACAACAGGTGATTGTTGCATTTTGATGGTTGTATGCTGTTCTGCTTTCTGGAATGAGTGTTGACAGTGAGTTAACTAACTTTTCTCTTGGCTAAATTAATTTTTTAATATTATTAAGATAATTCATAACTAATATCTGATGCCAGAATCACCTTGGAGGAAGAGAATACAAATGCTGATTTACAGATATAGCACCTATATTTATCAGGTAGTTAGTCTATAGGACTAAATAGTTAAAATCTGAGAAAAACTTCAGCTGGAAAAAAATACAGATTTACTGATTTAATTAATTAATTAAGCCACAATTACTCTGTTTTCAAAATTAAAACTATATTTTTTAGTTTCCTACCATCTTCTAATTTAGCCTTTTGTCACATTTGTGGGAGAAATCATGGATGATCTCTGTAACGGTTCCAGTGAAAGTAGGATGCTCATTTAAAATGTACGGCCTCCCTGTAAGAATGCTTTCCCAGTGTCCCCCTCCTGATTCAATTACTGAGCTGTCAGCTGGGTATCCCAGCTGCAAGGAGGCCCTGGAAGAAAGAGGCAGTCTTCCCAGTAATTAATTCTCAAGTCACATAGCCACTTGTTAACATGCTTCAGCTGGAGAGGTTAAATGTTGGAGCTCTTGCTGGTGGAGTTGGATTTAACACCGATGTTCCAATGTCTTAAGAAACCACAATAATTTCTGCCATTTTCCCATTTACTGTCCTCATCCAAAAGCACCACCCTGACTGACTCTCTCCCAGACCTCCCTCACCCAAACCACAGTCCTAATGAGGTACAAGGTACAAAGGAGACAGTATCTGGAACTGAGCATCATCTGCCTTTTAGAGTGCAACCCATTAAATTTCTTTAGTGTCCCAGACATACAAAGCATTTATAGCCCTAGTACTTACATGCCTGATAATGAGAGGAGTAAATAGAATTTTTTAACTTCTATTCTTGTTCTGAGAGATGGACATGTCCAAATTATTACTCTGAATTCACACTACATTTTGGTTTTTAACTTATTTTTTACCCATTACTTGGTCAGAACAGATGTGAATAGCTCTGACATTTAGCATCTCAAAGTAGATCTTTCCTTTTTTCCTTAAAAGACAGTCTGATATAATCTTTTGAATAAAAATCATAAATCCCATAATTTAAAATCCTAAGTCACTTAATTTGTAATCCTTTCCATCTTTCAGTGCAGTTCCTGTGCATACTTTTGATCTGCAAAGAAAAAAATCCCAAAGAGATCATCATATTTGGCATCCTCAATGGAAGCTCAAACCAGTTTAATTTTGAGGAAGTAACAACAAACAGACCTTCACTAGATCCATTCACTAATAAGGCCTTCCCTAAGAAGTCCTGCCTGGGAAGAAAACTAGTATTGTATCTTTAGATAAGGTTTTACTGAGCGTGGTAGTTCAGCCTCAGGAGTGTGCGACAAGATAGTGCAGAGGTTTTCCATAAGTTTTCTTTGCATTGTTTCTGAAATGTTGACCAAATACAAAATCATTGTTTCAGTTAATGAACTTCACTTTTTTTTCCCCTTTTATAGGAGAAGAAGAACTTCCTGTAATGACTGCTACAAAGTTCTTAGTGCCTGGAATATGTAAAGCAGAACTTCATTGCCATATCCACACTGATGAACTGCAGGCAATTGCTCCTTTATAATACATCACGACGTTGTTATGCATTGCCACTTTATCAACAGCCTCTGTTTGTGTTTTAACTACCATACTGTCTCAGCACTAAATCTACTTGAAGGAACAAACAGCCCCTGAAGAAGATCTGTTAATCCATTTTTTTGTGGCCAGTAAACTTGAATCTGTTGGTCTTTCTATAAAAACTTTCATGATTTGAAAAACGTAGCATGGAAAAATAGAAGAGAATACATTTAAAATTATTCCTGTTATAATTTAAATGTCATGATACTACACTGTTTACAGATGCCATAATCAAAATTTACTATTTTTTGCTAGGAATAACTTTGCAACTGGACATGAAATGGCTTGGAACATTAAGCCTTAGTAAATTTTATAGTCCAGCCTCTAGTTTTAAGTGCTGATGTACTTGATGGCAGGAGTTTTGTAGTGAATTGAGAACAGGATTTTTTTCAGAAGCAAGATAAAATGCCAAAGGTGAGATCAAGAAATTCTCCATCACAAGAAATCATTTCCTTTTAGAATGTTTGAGCTTTTTTCCTCACTCTCTTTTTCCCAGATATTAATGTGTCTCAGTATTTAATTTCAGTGCATGTCTCCCTCTTCTGCATTAATCTCCCATCTCTCCTCTGCAACCTGGCTGTGGTGACTCACAAACAGCACCACACTGAGGCTGAAGTGTCATTTTTCATAAGAGACAAAAATACAGGTCCTCCATATGCTGAGTGATACCATGGAAACAAAGTTTCCTATTTTCTTCCTGAAGGGCTAATATAAAGAGATGGGGGAAGGAAGACCATATTTTATATTGAAGATACTCTGGTTTGTTCAGCCATGAGATGAGTATGCTTTATGGGGGGTTCATATTATCCTTCGAGGACATGGTGCTACAAAACCACCTGGGGTAAAACAAGCCAAGACAAGCAGTTAACAGGCAGGAATATTTTGTCTTGAGCAAAGCAGTAAACAGAAGCCAGTGAGTTATTCTGCAGTTTTCACTACTTACCATCACTTAGTGATTAAGATCATGTACTGTCACTAGTGTTGTATTAAGGAAAAATGCAAAACCTACAGCTGGCCATGTTTATCTGCTGACATAGAGCACGCATGTCCTGTTTCCTGCAGTGACCAGGTGGGTAAATCCTCATCCAGAATGTCCCTCCTGTTTGCAAGGAGCAACTTTTCCAAAGTTAAACACATCTATGTAACTGCATTTCCAGGCACTGTTACAATGAGCATGGGAACAGCAAATACTAAAGGATGCCTTACCAATGTGCCTTTGCTCATTCTGCTCATGGAGTCAAATTCTGTCTCATTTAACCTGTATTCACATTCCACTAGCAGGAAGTTACTTTAGGGAGAATTAAGGGAGAACTCAAATACCTCAAATATTCTCTCGGTTGTCATAGATGAGAATTCGACATTGGGAGCTGTTACATTTTATTATCCATTTTCATAGCATGAGATAGAACTATTAAGTGATGATTTTGGCTAACTGAGTAGCTGTAAAGCTCACGGGTTGTTTTCTTGGGTTGTTTTTGTTTTGGTATGGGTTTCTTCACGTCAGTTTATATTTAATCATTTGAATTTCCAAACAAAAGACTCTTGAGATTGTTATCACAGATGGAGTAAGAAAGTGCTGTAACAATTATTTGTGTATAACCATTGATGGCAGAACTCTGAGGTGCTTTGCAATTGTATTATGGAATTCTGTGACCATTTGGGTGCACGGGATCTGAAGGGCCTTGTCCATTAATGTAATGTTCCTTATTCTCTCTGCTTTCTGAATTTCAAAGAGCACTACCTGGAAAACTTCAAAACTTGCAATATCTAAGTAAGTTTAGGTAATTTTACTCACATAGTGAATCATCTGCACCTTTGATGATTTTTTAAGGCTGTGCCTTGGCCCTTATTGAAGGCAAAATTCTCCATGTTTTCCATTACTTGAAGGTCAAACTAGGCAGAATAATTTAGAGGTAAATGCTCCTCCACTAAATCCAGCTATGACGGGTCTTGATTTGGTGCAATTCTTGTTATTTTACTGGAGAAAGGGTTTGGGTTGAATAAGACAAGGCAGAAAGGTTTGTATCAAGTTTGGACGCAGTTTGTGTGCTGAAGATCTGCTGTGCATAGAAATGCCAAAGCTGCACAACGTGAGAAGGAGGAGGAGGCAGTTTCTTAGCAGTGAGCTGGTGAAGGTAAAGCTGCTTTTATCCATGAGAAGTCCCAGCTCACTTACTGTTATTTAATGCTGGGCTAAAGATTGGGAAGATTTCCTTGTTCCATTAAATGAAATTAAGTTTTCATTTTGAGCTCTAAGAAAGCTGAGTGTTGAAAAGGGATGAAGGCAGTTGCACAAAGAACCACTTGTCATTAATGGTTTTTTTTTTATTTGTTCAAAATTTGATGTACAATCTTGCAAAACTTATTTGTTAATTATGAAAAGTCTATGCAGATGACAGTCAAATCTAGGGGTGCGAGGGAAGAAAAATTCCTTTTTTCCTTCTTATCTTAAGGTGGAAGCAGCATATTGTATGTACTCAGAAGAAAGACAATATAATTAAGTGAAAATATAGATTAGGACAGCCCACACTTAAAGTATACAAAAGTAAGAGAAGTAATACTTAATCTAACTTAGTATAGTTTTTTTACAAAGCCACAGTTCTTAAAACTATTAGAAAGATACTGTGTATATTGAGATGCTGGAAGGACATAGTACTGAATTGGCAAGAATTCTTAATTTTTTTCTCTAATGAGAATAGCATCAAAAATCCTTGTAAAAATTATTTTTTTAAAGATATGTTAACACATTAGAGGTTAGCTTACTACTGTTTTCAAGCATAAGTAAATTCTAAACATCATATTAATGGCAAAAGGATCCCTTTAATTTCTGCTACACTCAGGTGTGTGGACATTGGATGTTTTATAGTGTATTTTCTGGGAGGGTGGAAAAAAGTTGGAAAGCTGAAGGCTCAAGATGTGACGGCATGTTCAACATTTTGAATGATGAGTGTAGTTGTTGCCATAATTTGTACGTGTCCCTGGACACATCAACGGTTGAAAATAGAATGCACCAGACATTTGCAGAAATTAATTTTTTATCATGCTATAATTTAGAAGTTAAATACCAAAATAAACTATTTTTGTTCCATTTCATTCACTGGGCTTTTCTTATACTCTTAAAAAGAAATGGCTTAAAAGTGCAATGGTTTTATCCTGCACCCTTTGAGTGCAGTTCCACACAACACACAAGCAACCGGACCTGGTAACTCCTGTTTATGCCCTGCAGCTGGGAGGGAAACAGCTGCTTTGATGGTCTTTATTTTATATATATGTATATATATGTGTGTGTATACATATATATATATATATATAAACTGTAAGAAACTTTAACTTCTGAAACTTCTGTATTGGACAGACTGGGTCTGATTTTTTAATAAAATGCCATTCATGTGATTTTATGTGATTATTTTTCCTATATCCTCCCTGAAGGTCTCCTAGCAGTACATGATTGTTCTGCATGCCAAGTGAAACCTATCCACATCCACAAAACTGTAATAACCTGGACTGGATTCATTTTGTCAAAGAGGATGTGATAAATACTTAAGATTTATATGTGGGTTTTTTCATCCAAGTGGATTTCAAAGCACTGTTCCAGTCAGTGAACCTTGCAAACTGTAATTTTAGGCGTAAGCCTTGAAACCACTCTTGATTCCTTTTGTTGCTCAGGTAAATGAAGGGAATCTAGTTACATAATGTTAGACATAATAATTTATAATAAAATAGACTTAATAGTTACAATAGTAAAAATCTATGCAAGAAGAAATTAACGTCTGGAGAATTTTCTTCATCAGGTAATAAAAAGACTTAAAGCTGTAACAGTCAAGTCTGATTTACAAAAATCAGACTCTTTTCCAGACTCTCCTGGTAGGGTCACAGGCCTTGACAATAGATGGCAGATTAAACTAGCATGAGTGAGTGCATGGAATGCTGTCCTGTTGGGCGGCTGATTTAGCTGGAATTCTAACTATTCATTTGCTACTGGTGTGCAAGAAGATCTGCTTGAAGAGAGGCTGTCTTGTCGATCATACGAGTCAGGTAAGTTTATTTCATGGCAGTCCATCAATTTGGCATTTTTTCTCCACAGGGGAAGTGTGTATCTGTGGTTTCACATAATTCTAAACTCTCTTAACACATCTGCTCCCTGTGCAAATTGTGTATTAACCCTTTAACTGTAAATCAACATCAAATTGGTCACAAAACTTGCTCTGAATTTTTGTTACTAGCCAGCCAGGTTTCTGATGAGATTCTACTCAACCTAGAATACTTTGCTATTGACAATCATAATACATCTTCCTAGGAGCACAACATTTCTTACATTTCTTTAATACTACATTTCTTAAAAGCCATAGAACCCTAGATAATACCAAAGGCTTGGGAAACTGATGCAGTGTTTTTTCCATTTTAAACTAAATTAACCTTTAGAGGCTGTCTTTCATTGGAATATTGACTACTTCCCATAACTGCAAACCAGGAATTCTTCATTACCTTTGACAGTACAGTAAAAATACAGATCAAACCTAAAAACAGAAGTCACCTTCTTCATTGTAAAAAAAAAAAAATTGATTTCTAACCCAATTACAGAGGATTAAACTTGTCAAATTGGATGCCTTGCATAGTAAAAGGGAAAATTAAACACTTGGAGAATGGGCTTGTTTATTTATCTTTTACATAATTAGCAAATTAAGCCGTGTTTTAAAGAAAAAGAGTTTGCAGAAGTATTTTACGTTGAGGAAACCAGTGCCAGGAGCATTTTCAGGGCAGCCAGCTACTGTCTGGTGGAAATGATTTACAGTGCAAGTTGTAGAACTATAATCACAATATAAAAGTGTTTTTTGGCAATATTCTTTAGGCCTTTCCAGAAGGCAGTGGCCACACCCTTTTAGTAATGCTTTATTTCTCAGGTGATTCAACCAATCTCAATGGGTCTGGTTATGAAATCAGATACTAATGATGGGAGTGGGACATTTTTTTTCTTCATAAGTGTACAACTGGTCATATACAGGCCATGAGCAAGTGTTACTGTCCTCGTGTTACATGAGAACTGGGTAGGAACTAGATGAGGTGTAGGAAATAGATCCTCTTGGGAACAAAGGTGGGCTGGTGTCAGCTGAAGGCAGAACAGGGTTTCATGTCTTGTCTTGAGCCATAATCTTGAGTGATTCTTTGAGCAGTCTGTGACCAGTCAGTGGTTTTGGTTAGAGATTATTGTACAGCTTTGGCATTTTGCAATAACTTGTGTGATGGAACCACAGGGAACTGGTTCATGTCCCAGAGTTCTGTGGCACCACGGCAGCAAATCTTCTACTGTTGGAGCATGTGGGAAACAGAGAGTGGCACAGCAAGAACTGCAGGAGAAGGAAGAGGCAGATTTGGGGCAGACGTTAAGCAATGTTTGATTTCCTTTACAACACCCCACAGAGACCTCTGAAGTGTGAGGTACCTCGGGGCAGACTCTGCAGGGGCCTGTTTCAGCCCCGTAGCACTCCTTGGTACTACTCCTCTGGAAGTGCATTGCTTGATGAGAACCTGGTTTGCAAGAATGACTCCTTTATAATTTTGATGAAAATCTGGAGTGATTTCACTGCTGTCAGTTACATCATACTTATTTCAAAATAATTAAAAGTGAGAATAGAATTAGACCTGCTTGTCTTTAGCAATGCCTAATAGAGGGGATGTACCCGTAAAAGCCATGAGTCATCAACAGAAAGGAAACTGTCTGCTCTTTATTGTAGCTTTTGCAAGCATGCCAAGGTGTGTTTAGGTGCTAGGAAGGAAGTCACCATCTCTTTGCTGAACAGTTGGACAATGCTCAGCTACTGAGGGTGGAGTGGGAATACCAGTGACAGTGAATCAGGAAACCAGGGCAGGATTTGTGTTTCTGAACTTCACCCTCTTTGCTTACACTGCCTCCAAACCTGAGAAATACCAGTAGATTTATTTGAATATTCCTGTTTTTACCCTTGAATGGGCTTGCTAAACATTTTTTTTAAGTATAACAGTCTGATATCACTGTATTTTTAAGATAATGTTTTGGACTGAAGTAATAATACATTTAACAGTTGAATTTTATATTTTGCATACTAAAGAAAATTCCATGCCTGTTATGATTTTAAAATGCTGAACAAACAATTACATATTGCATAATATAATTTATCATCTCTAAACCCAGGAAATACAAATTAGTAATTACTAAAAAGTTTTCAGTCTCCCTGGACAATGCTTTTAGTTGATGTGTTTGAGCAGCTTCCACTTTGTTATATAATTATAAATGTTACATCAGCTAATTGTTCATTCCCTCGGTACATAAGGAAATGGAAGTTTTATGGACACATAAAATACTCTAAAAGTTAAAGGTCTCTAAACAGAGCATCTCTTCCCATTTCCTGATAATGAATACCAAATTAAGCTTTAAAACAGGGGTCTGTTACTGTCACTTTCTGTGATAGACGTGGTAAGCCCTGGATAAACAATGGACATGCACTTACAGCCTGTGCATCTCTCTGCTTTTGTACCAGGCACTGCCAAAGCAGGGAGGGGGATGTCTGTTTTCCACTTTTCTTGGCCACAGCTTATGACAAAGGCTCAGTGTTTCAGGAACTCATCAGAAATTATCAGTCTTGAGCAACCTCACAGATTTCTCCATTCTGCTAATTATATCAATGCTGCTGGGAGCCCAGGTTTTGCCCATAACCTGGTGTTGCTTAAAACATAAATCCCTGACTTTGCCATAGGGCAAGAGAAGTGCCAGGTCTCCACACACCTGTATAATTTATGTGAATTGCTACTTTAAGAGCAGAAAAAAACCACAGCTGTAAACTACTGTGTAAAACTACTCTGACATCTTGATGGCTGTTATCCAGTTGAATTGTCCTTAGTTTAAAAATAATTCACCTTAAGAACCAGTTTCTTTAAATAGGATTTTAACTCCAGAACGTTTTCATACAGTGTGGAGCTTAGAGATTACTTTAGTATTCCAACCTGAAGAAATGACACAGAATTAGAGACCTTTACTTAAAGCAAGGTCTGATGTCCATATGTCTCTTCCACACCACATTCCTATCCTCAGCAATTAGAAACGACTGAGAGATGAAATCTCCTTGCAAGATGTTGCTTTAGAAAGTAAGGCCAAACCATAGTTAATTATTAGTTACTCTGCTGTAAAGTGTTTCTGGTGTCTGGGCTACAAAATGTGGTGTGCTGCTTTCTTCTTGTTCCATTGGCTGTTTTATGTTGGCAATGCTACTACTGTGAGAGACCTACCAGCTACATTTCATTTGAATTTGTATTTGTTTTAAGTGATGTAATTGTAAGAATTTATTATTATTATACTCACTTTGGTCACAGAAAATAAGATTATCTTTACCAGGCATAGTACAAACAGATACCAGAAAGAGTCCCTCATCTAAAGTGCTCATCATCTGCATGCCTCCAGCTTCACATCTCTATATTTTTCCAGGTCATTTTTCTGAGTGTATTTTCATACTACTACTTTTGTCCAAAACACACAGGCCTGTTACCATCTGTACATTATTTGTCACTATTTTGCCCAAGTTTTTAACCTAATGGGACCTACTTCTGGTCGCTTGCTGTTAATCTCCTTTGAGATTCTTAGCGTGGCATGATGTCCTTTGCCTTTCTTTGGTCGGTCTGCCTCCTTAGCTGTTCCCAACCCCAACTTGGCTTCCTTCCCCTTCCCCGGGATGGGGGGAGGCCGGGGCAGCGCAGCCCCGAGCCCCGGCAGGGGCAGGGGCGATCGGGGCTGCGGAGGCAGCTGCTGTGGGCCCGAGCGGCCGCCCCTCGCCGGGATGAGCAGTGCAGGAGGGAGCCGGAGCGGAAGGGAAGGACAGAACACACAACCGAGGAGCAGATGGGAGCCGGGAAAGGAGCCGGAGCGGGAAGGGCGGAGAGCCGGGCGGGGCCGGGGGAGAGGGGCGGGCGGCGGGGGGAGGNGCCCCGGGACCACCGCGTCCCGTCCGCTGCCGCCGGCTCCCCCTGCTCACCCTCCGCAGCCCTTTCTCGCTGCCGCCGGGCCGGGGCCGGGGCGGCAGCTCCGCCAGCCGCATGCCCGGAGCGGAGCCGGAGCAGGACGGCGCAAGGTGAGTGCTGTTCTCGGGGCTGGGCTCCGGCGGGGCTGGGCAGGTGGGCGCTGCCCGGCAGCGCTGGACGGGCTCGACTCTCCTGGGGCAGCCGGAGGCGGCAGTGGTGGAGCCGACCGGAGGTCGCTCCGGGGGCACCCGCCGCGCCTTACGGGACTCGGCACGGAGCGGTGGCGGCGGTGCCACGGCGGGTCGGGGGGGGACTCCCGCCAGCTCCTGCTGGGTGGAACGGGGCTCGTCCTCCTCCAGCTCCTCGACCCGCTCCGCGCTGCCCCGCGCAGGGGAGGCCGCAGCTCCGCGCTGCCCAGGTCGGTGCGGGACGCGCGGGCTCCGCTCGTGCCCCGTGAGGGGCCCTGAGGGGGCGGCACCGGGCCCGGCGGGCGCTCGACCCGCTCCCTCTCGGGTGCCTTTATTAATTTATGCTTTTGAAGAGCTTTCAGCGTTTGTTTAGTGGCAAATCTTACACGAGCGTCGGTTTCGAGGGCAGGGCCGCGGTGCCCGGAGCCGGCTGCCTCCTTTGAACCCCGTGCTGGTTGTCACGGGCCGGCTGTACCCCCGCTGCTGTTTGCCTTGGCGGGGCCCGGAGCCGGCTCTCGGCCCTTCCCTCCGCCCGCACGGCCCCCGCCTCGGAGGAGGAGATGGGGGAGGCTCGGGCCGAAAGGAAAGTGGAAAAAAACAATCAGGGAGCGTAATGAGTTACACTTGCGGAGTGAGGCTCCGCAGCCGGCAGTGGGCTGTGATGGGAGGCAGCGCTGGTGCGCGGACCCGCAGCCCGGTCTCTGCGGTTCGCAGGTGAACGCGCGGCGCGGTTCGTGCCGGCTGCGGGGTCAGTGCGCTACTGCTCATCTCAGCGCCGTGATCGGCAGCGGCCAGGAGCTGGGATTTACTACGGCACCATTTACGTTCATGCAAGAAATTCAACTTTGGTGATTTTTTTTCGTGATTTTATTTTTAAATTTATTTTTTATATAGTTCTTAAATCTTACGACTACATAAACGTTCTTGTATACCTTTTCCGTGTATACCTACATTCATTAATGCAATTTCTAGTTAAACACTATCCTTTAGTACATTTTCACAGTTAAAGGGCAGAGGAAAGAAATTCCCTCATCCTCAAACACTTGCTATAGAATTACTTCGGTTGCATAGTCCTGTAGCATGTACAGAGGTCTGCCGAGTGCAACAAGTTATGAGATGGATGTTGTATCTGTACAGAATCTGAGTTCAGAATAGGAGAAGCCGTGGGATTTGGGAACAAATGGACCTAAATTTATTGCAGAATAATAGTGCTTGCAGAATGCAGGTAGTAGAGTGTGTGAAACAGAGCTGCCCTGGTGCAGATGAAGTAAGGGAATGCACGGGGATATCTCTGGCTTGTCATTTCTAGTGGATTTAGTCCTTCTGTTTAAATTTTTCATATGCATGACACGATACCTGTTCTCAGTAAATATTTGTTAGCCAGTTTCAGTAAACAAGATGTCACATTGTTTTGAACAGAGATCCCATTCACTTTCCCGTCGGAGCGGTGTGTATGGGTTAGCAGTGTGACACGGCCTCGTGACCCGCGAAGACACTGTAACATTCAGTATCATTCCCTGCCCATTCTCGCAGATCTCCGCTCTGATTTGAATAGTTCACTTCTTCTCAGGACTGCTTTTGTGTAGACAGTTGTTCTGGCGTGATTCCAAGCTGTGGGAGTCGTATGTGCACATGATTTGGAGGTGTATTATGTGAAGTTGCTTCCAGCAAGTGGCCAGTGAGACCACATGGCCTTAAACAAAACTGTTTTGTTTTGCTGCTCATGAATTGAAGTGGGTGATACCTGGTTCTGCTTGGGAGTTTATGTGTAATACCTTCATATTGACTCAGGAGCTTTTTCCTGTGTTAAAAAGCTCCCGAGTGTTTCTTTTTTCCTATCTTAAGTCTTTTGCTTTAGGTGTTAAAGAAAATTAACGTGACCTCTTAAATTTTGTTTATCCTGGAGTTTTATTTGTATGTTTTCAGTGGTTTAGGTTTTTGAACAATCTCCTTTGAGGAAAGGATTTTTCTGTTTTGTTTTTTTTTTGGTTTTTTTTTTGTGGAAGCGTCTGCCTGCTGCTACAAGTGCTGTAACGAATGCCTTTAGAATCCTTTTGGAGTGCTTTGTGTATGTGCTGTATTTTTTTGCAGATATACCTTATCAGTGTATAAGTGAGAAGTGCATTTGGAGGAATAATTTGTTGCCGTTTTCTTCCTGTGTAATATGGAGGGGAGCTGGCAAACGACTATTTTGTTTAACTCAACCAGCCTCTATGTAAGTGTCTTTGCTTTGTTACCAAAGTGTGCCTCTCAGCTTCTGGGGGTGTGTTGTGGATTCCAGTTGTTCGGGTCATATGAAATCTGGAATTAACAAATGGCTGAGGTCTTGCACAAGTCTTTAGGAGTGTGTAGAATTACTGTAGTGTAGTAGCTAAAAAAATTGGAAAAGAAAAGACTGGGTAAATATGCCTCAGTAATGCGTGATTAACACGCACCTCCTGCTTTGCTTTTGACTATAACAGCTATAAAGTAATTATTCTGCAATAAATGATTATTTAGCATGAAATAAATGGTTATTTAGCATGTGGTCTCCACCCCCAAATGTAACGCAGAGGATGTGCAAACACACACAGTCTGTTCTCCCCGTAGTGCCAGCCGGGGTGGAACGTGCAGGGATGTGCTGTCAAGTACCGAAATGTGGGCAATGATTAACTCGCAGGTGCTCGGCACAGGCCGGGATCTGCTGAAAGGGTTCCTGGCCAAAGGATCAGGCAGTTAATACCTAAACACAAGGGCGTGTGTACATTTATTTACTTCCTAATCACGTCCCTGAGGGGAGGCTGCTGCCGTGGCCGGAGGAGGTCATTTGCAGGAACACGTCTTACCCAGACCATTGCTGAGGGCAGTACTTGAAGGTATGGCCAGTAGTAAAATCCAGCAATTCCCTCCAAAAATTGTTTAAACTGGACAAGAAGTAGAAGCTTTATGTTCTTGGTAATAAAAGAGGGCTTTTGGCCTTTTGTGTTAAATTATTATATATGCAATCAGAAATGTAGCTAGAAAGGTGCCCCACACTGTTATTTTTACTTTTTCCCTTTCTATAGAGTTAATCACCCTCACAGTCCTCTAGTTGCCCTCACAGCTCTGCAGGTGTAGTCAATGTGTGGTACAACTTGCATTCAAAGAAGTTTATTGACTTTTACACCACTGAAGCTTGCATAAACTTGGAAAGTTGGCAAGAATTATCTGGACTTGTGTGGTTTCTGTAGACCAAGAACAGCTGCTCTGCTGGTATAACCTCCCAGACATTTCAGTTGTTAAAGAGAAGTGCAGCTTTTGTTAGTTTATTTTAAACACCTCACCATTTCTCCTAAATAAATTTTTGGGATTATGACTAGGAGAAGAATATGCCCATTACACTGTGTGTACTGTGTCAGGAATCCTACTGGTTTTGTTTTAAATACAGCAGTGTGCCCATGTAGTGTTCCTTCAGAAGGTTTTGTCTGGACTATCACCTGTTTGTTGAAGACAACAACCAGCTATTTGGACAGGGTTTGTTTTGGGGCTGACTGACTCCTTCTTGCTTGTGTGTGGCTTTTCCTTGCGAGAGGTTAAAGGCATGTAGGAATTGCAGCACCAGCTGGAATTTGTATGGACAGATGAAGTGATGGGGGTATCCCAGGCCTGGTATCCCCCTGTGGACAGTGAGGTTCTTAGGTGAGGATGAGCCCTAAAATGCTTTGCCTACAGAAGTACGTGGTCTCAAAATTAACATTTGTTGATGCCCCATAGATCAGTAATGAATAGCCTAGAAAAAAACTCACTCAAGTAAGTTGATGGTTGTGTGGAGGGGTGATCTTGCAAACTTTGCCATGTAGGCTTGGATTCTGACTCTGCTTAGCAATTGCAGGTGAAAAGCTGTAGGACAATACAACTCTTTGTCTGCCTTTCAATGTATTAAATAACCAAGAAAATAAATGCAAGGCCACCTTAACAAACTTCAATTAAGTGTATTAAACTGTGCAATAATCCTGAATGAAATAATCATGATTATTAAGACAGTAGGCTGAAAGGATCATCTTTTTGATTTTAGGCAGAAAATATGACACCCTTCCAGGTAGATTAAAATTTTAACCTGCTGCCACTTCCTGGCAGTGATGATTCTGATAAAGGGAAAAATGTGTTGTATTTGTCTCAACCATGGTGGTATTTCTGTTGGTTTTCATTTGTTCTTAATGTATTTTTGTTGAGGATAAACCTCTTTATATGAGGGAAGCAGGAATATGCTGAAAAGACGAGAAGAATATGAAGAAAAGGGACAGTGGTTGCATTAGTTTTACACTGGGCATGCATGCTGTATCTCATTTTTCTTTTTTTTCTGAGTCTGCCTTTACCGTGAAAGAAATTTAATTTCAGTGCCAGTTTCAGAAAATGCACCTTTTTTGTTTAGTTAATTGTTCCTTAAATTGACTTAACTTTGTATAGCCCTTTTAATATTCTTTACAGAAACAGCAAAAACATATTTCTGGAAATAGTTTTCCTCTAGATAAAACCTAGATTTAAAAATCATAGAAAAAATCTTTGTGTTTTATTGGTACAACTTTTGAATAGAAACTTAGTGCTTGCTTTCAAATACAGAAGTTTGAGGAGGATAGAGTTAAATAAATCTCAAATTGCTGGTTGTATGAGTCACTAAATTGGGAACATAAATACTCATATTCTTTGGAAAGAACCTCTCAACATTGTTTTCCTGCATAGTGTCAACTGCAAAACACAATGCAGTATGTTTAGCTTAAAAGCAGTTGTATTTGCATTTGAAATCATAGTTTATGATAAAAATCAGATAACCTTTTGCATGTCAAACTGACTAAAGGCTAGCATT
Source organism: Edolisoma coerulescens (assembly GCA_013397115.1). NCBI lineage: Eukaryota > Metazoa > Chordata > Aves > Passeriformes > Campephagidae > Edolisoma > Edolisoma coerulescens. The sequence goes on from VWZW01000500.1 coordinate 709,477, forward strand.
AAGTCTCCACTGGAAGCTGCATTATTATACTGTTGTGTTTTGTTTGCTTGCTTTGCTGAAAAGAAATAAAAACTTGGAGCGGGGTAAAGGTTAGAGAAATGGGCAGTGCTGGAGAACTCTCCCTGCCTGCTGATAGAAGGGATAGGTTGTTTTCTTTGCTGTCTGGTGCTGAAGCCAGAGACTTGAAATGGGAACATCTGGATCTTTTAGTCCAGAGAGAAACAGATTTGTCTCAGGATGACATATGTAATTTCAACATCAGTGGCAAAAAAAATTCTTGATATCTCTGTGTATTGAATAGAGTATGGTACTTACTGTTCTCTGTATTCTGCTTAAACAGTGTATTTCATTTTGTGTGTGTATCTTCTGCACTTTAAACCTCTTTAAAATGTTTTGTTGAAGTCTTTGCAAGTGTTTCATAAGGTTAGGTTTTATCCTAATCAGATGAGAGATTTTGTTGCATGTTTTAAGATACCAGAGTAATGAAGCATTACATTTTTTTTTATTGATATAGTAATCAACTACCATCCCTAAAAGTGACAACAAAGCTCACAAAAATTCCCTATTGTGCCCTGCACTGCTAAAGTTTGACTGGAAACCACTGGCAGCTCCTGATAACTTGGCAGATTGGAGAGTGTGGATGAGTCCTTGATCTCCTGTATTTATGGCAGTAATGGACAGTATTGTATAATATGCTGGTGTGCAGGACAGACTAAACCAGCAGTCTCAGTCCTTTCTTGTCCTTTCTTGAGCAATAACCCGCTTAGGAAAATCTGCGTTTGTATTTTGGGAGTAAACGTGTGCCTGTACCTGCCTGTGGTGTCCCTGGTGTTGCTGTCTTACCATGTAAATGTATTTAAATGGTTCTGAAAGCTGAGATGTAACCCTGTCCTCTCTTTGATGCTGGGAAACTTCTCCAGGGGCTTTCATTGACGTTGATGCTAGATAGATTCTAGTATAATTGGTTGCCTTCCATTTCTTCTGGTATTTTTTAGGGAAAAGAGCTAAGGCTCAGTCAACTGAAGGACTGGTTCTATTGACAATGTGGTCTCATATTGGGCTGCATTTCTCCAGCATGGAACATGCTTTCATGACAGTGTTCTGGCTTCAGCCTGGAATGAACTTTTATCTATTTATTTATTTAATAATTGTCTTTTAGATTTTAATGTACTTCGTGCTGAGAATAAGTACAACATTCATGCTATTTCAGAGCTAAATATTATCTTCTATATGTGCTGGATAGACTGTCTCGCTGTCTATAGTAAGTGTGCGTCTGTGGGAGAGGGAGCCAAACTCAACACTTGCTGTGAGGCAGGATCATTCCATTACTTTAAAGCTGCTTCTCTGTCACCTTGAAGAATTCTGACAGATTCACCAAAATGTGCAGCATCTGTGGTTCTCTGAACTGCTGCCTCCAAGTACCTTTGTATATATCCTTGTGTGAAGTACCTATATAAAATTTAACTGCACTTCTGAAGAGGACAGAAGGCAAATATTTTTAATGAGATGCCTTCAGAACAGGAATAAAAACTCTCAAAAATAAATATTTGAAAAGGTCCTCCAAAACATCATTCCTTAGTGGACTAGGTGCATTTTTAAAGACTCCAGGAGGGTAAGTAATGATATGCCACATGTGTTCGTTGAGGTCAAAACTTGAAATAACCCATGGTGTGTGTGAAACCAAGTTTATGGTGTGCTGGGTGGATGTCTTGTATTGAAGTGGTCATACAAAGTGGAACTCTCAGCACTGGCTGCTACTGTGAAATATTCTTCAAGAGCTTCTGGAGTTTTCACTCTGGTTTCACTGAAGTGTGCTGTAGTGGCATAAAAATGTTTTGCAGCTGCCGTATCTGAAAGCCTCAGAAAAACAATTTGAAGAAAAGATTGTTTTTAGAATTTGTTGTTATGTAGTTAAGTAGTGAAGTTTGGTTTAAAGTTTAAATGTGCCCTTGAACAAAGTGTTTGCCTAAGGCGGCAGCTGGTTGGGAGCTGAGTGCTATCGAGATGGGAGATACTCGTGTTTGCTGACTTTGGGTGTGGAAACGTGACTTTTCAGAAAGCAGTGCAAGGGTAAGTGTGTTCATTCACCTGAAACGGCAGATTTCAGGCAGTTAGTGAGGAAATGGGCATGGCCTCTTCAGAGATGTTACACTACACCTGCTAACTGCTAATCAGCTCTTCGGGCTTTGTGAGCGACATTGGCTTCAGAGAACGATGGTGGGTAACATCCTTTTCTTTGTAGTAGATGCACATTATTGCCCATTACATAGTGATGCTACTGCCTTCTGTTTCATTAAAAAGAATAATACTTTCTGCATTGAGGGTTCTTAAGAGTTCAGAAAAGATTTTTTTTCCTCACAATTCTCTTATCAACGAAGTATAACAAGATACTATTTCAACAATGCAAAGCATTTTAGTGAGGGTGAGGAACTGTGGGAACATGTTTCATCAGAAGATATTAATTATTTTTGCTCTGACTGTAGTGAACAACTGTTGAATGATATGTTATTTTTTAACTATGGCTACTGTGAATATCTTGTCTAAAGACACAAATAGGGTGTGGAGGAAAAGGCAAAAAATATTTTTAGCCTGAGGATCAAAGTGTATCTCCACTTTTTAACACAAGGGGAGGGGAGAAAAGAGGAGGAGGAGAAAATGGGCTTTGTGTCGGGAATCAGTTTTAACACGATTGGCTAATACTTACCCCATTCTTCCAGATAAAAGTCAGGTTTGAGCCTGTGGGGTGTTGTGACTTCAATACTTTTGTTGAACCTTCTTATGTTTTTCTGTTCAAACGATCCTGCAGTGCTGTTCTGTGCAGCTGTTCAGGGGCTTGAGTGCTGTGCTACACTAGAGCCTTTCCCCCTGCCATTGCAGAACTCCCAAAATGAAATACAAATGAATAAAATATACTTAAATATAACACACTTGTCAGTATTTGAGCTAGGGGCTTACCACTGCTGGGCTTTTCTCTGCCATTATGTGGTGCAAGAATCTATTCTAAGGCAGATGGACTGATAAGGCTTCGATAAACAGAGTTAATGTTTTTAATGGAAGCATAGAAGAGATAACATAAGAGAATTTTGGGGTGCATGTGGGTACTCTAGTGTTAAGCAACTTATCCTTGGTCATAGAAGACTAAATATTCTGAATTTCAGTTGTCTCCTCGAAACCAGCAAGGATGTTTCTTCAGGTTTCCTCAGTAAGACAGAGACGGTAGTGTTAAACATAGTTGCTATAAATAAACTCTTTGGCATTGTTTTCCTATGTTTTTGTTCTGCAGTTGCTTTTTGCCCACTTCCTGCAGTTACAGCACAGCACGATCTCCAGGACAACACCTAATTCAAGTGCATGTCCCTTATCTGGAACAGGCAAGGTTCAGTGTGCAGAGGCTGAGGAACAGAAAGCATCTGAGCAGTCTCTTAAATTAATATTCATTGACTTGTCTTGGCATCTGGCTGCAAGTTGTTAAGAGGGAAGATGATAGATTTATTTTCCTCCTTCAAGTTTCATCATGAATCTTGCCTATGCCATAAAGTTCAAGTCCAAACAAGAGTTGGATGGCGATACAGAAAGAGGCACCTGTGAACAGCCTGGTTTTTTCTGAACGTCCTTTTTTTGCTTCTTGAATTACATTTCATTTTCTAAGATGTTGTTGTTACTGGTGGCTGATTTCTGTGGATAGTGGTAGTATTCTGATTGTGTTCATATATGTATTTTTTTAAACATATACAAAATTCTCCTTTGCTAGTTTTAGCTTTCATTTTGTGTGGCTCACTTTGAATATGAACAATATGTTTTAGAGATTATAAGCCTTACAATTTTCTTTCTAAAAAAAAAAAAATCAGTTCTATTTTAGACCTACTGAAGCAGTTTGCGTTTACTAGAAATATGTCTGTAAAATATTCTTAATGCTTGAAAAAATAAATCCCCCTTTTACATATTTAAATAAATAATAATAATAATTTATTCTCAAGAAAGTGTCTTAAGGGAACTCTGTGGCACATGAGTAGGGAATCTACAGGCTGAGAATGTCTTTCAAGTAAGAAGTAGTGGTAATATTTAGTATCCATGGCTTTGTAAAGTGTTGACAGATACCAATTTTCCATTTGCCATTTAGAAACGAAAAAATTTTTGGTATTTTGACAAGGCCATAAAACTTGTCAGTGTTGTGGGGATCAGCTGTTTAATTACCTGTTGCTCCTGGTAGAGAGTGAACAAGGACCTGTGTAGACCTGTTGACAGGAACAGTGTGACAAAAGTGTGTCCCTGAAGCTTGTCTGACTCACTGCTGTCCAACCTCCAAAGTGTGGCTGGGGAGAGCTGCTGGATGGGCAATCCTGACGTGGCCTCCAAACCTCAGCAGTGCCCTCCCTCTCCACAGACAGTAACCAAGGAGTGTGATTGGAAAGAAGCTGATGTAGACAGCTGTTACAGGCTGATACAGACCGAAGTCACTCAAGGTGCACAGTGTGCTACTGTTGTTCTCAGGTATCAGCCTGGGAATGTGAGGGAGTTGAGAAGTTTGACAAGATGTATTCCTCTCTGTATTACTTCGTGTGGTTTTCTTTTGCAGAACATCTGAGAACATAAATTGGGTTAATGCCATATTTCATTTATTTTCTGTTGGATCTATGTCAACCTTTATCATCAATTGTTCATAGAAAAGAATAACACAGTAACTTTTATCACTTCTGGCCTCTGCTTTTGCTCTAGTTTGAGTGTGGAAGTCTCAGTGCACAGATGTGTGTGGAGTGTTGGCTTGGGTATTTCCAAGGGTGGAGAGGAGAGTGCTGAAAACAACTTTTTTTTTTTTTTTTTTTAAGTCATACTTTGAGCAATTGTGCTGCTCTAGTATCACCTCACACATGAACAGTGGAAGTTGTACCTTTTTTTCTGGAATGGCAACCTTCTGATTTTGTAATCTGAATCTTTGACCTTCCAACTTTGAGAGTTAATGGACTGCTTCCAACCTTGCCCTGAACCTTTGATCTTACTGGTACGGGTGACTGTAAGAGGAGGTAAAACTCTTGTTGCCGTAACCTGTGTGATCATTGAAGAATCTGGCCTTTCCCCAGGTTAGGAAATTGCTTCCTCAAAAAGGGGAACTTTGCAGAAGATGTTAAGTGTGGACTCTTGCAATGTTGCTTTAAAATGTATTTAAGAAAATCTCTCCTCTTCCTGTGCTGTTACAGACTAGAGAGGCAAGCAATAATTTAGTTTTCAACACGTGTTGCTGCTGAGCCAGTTTTAGAATTACTAGGTTTTTTGTGTGGATTTGTTTGGTGGGGTTTGTGTGCTCTTGATTTGGTTTGAGTTTTTGTTTTGTGTTTGTTTGGTTTTGCTGGGTTTTTTTCTTTGTGGTGTTTTTGTTTGTTTTTTCTTACTTTTTGTTTCTTCCAAAATGATCCACTTGAGAATCAGGAGTAAATTTGAGGTCAGGCACTGATCCAAAAAGAGGTCAGATGGCTGAGTTTCTGTTCCTGCCTTCACAGAGGTGAAGCTTTTGTTGTTTTCCTGTTCAGAATAATTTTTTGGATCCTTAAAACAAGATTTCAAGAAACAAATTTGCCCAGAAATAGACTTTTATCCCTCTCTATTATGAGGGATGTTAAAAAAATCCAAGATTAAGGACCTGCTCTTGCGAATCCATTCTGTTTGCTCTGAGGGGTCAGTGCCACAGGCTCTGTTCACAGCAAGGGGCAGGCAAGAACAAGACATTAATGTCAGTAAGGACCAAAGTTTGGTTGCTGGTCCTGGGACTTCTGTCTGATAAACAGGGCTTTGACAGGGCTGTTTATCCACTCCTGCATGGGCAGAATTTTGAAACCAAGACGGGCATTCTCTTCAGAGCTTTTATTTTGTGCACGTTGGCCTTATCTACCTGCCAGTGATGGGAGACGTGCCCTGTACTCAGCTTTTCATGCTGTCCCTGAAATCTGTCAAGTCAGAGTTTGACCCAGGTTTCACACAGGTTAAACCAGCTTTTTAATGGTTCTCTGTACCTTCTTGAAAAAAGTAAGGGATTATTATCTTGACAAACACAGCCTATCTTCTGGTTGTGTACTAGTAGGTATTAATTAATATACAGTTTTGCCTGATTCCTGTTAATCCATTAGGTCTTGTGCTGATCATAATAGAAACCAGGTGTCAAATCAAGTTGAATGAGATGACTGATGGCTAAAAATATCCTCCCCCCCCTCCTTTAAAAGAAAGCAGGAGTGGGAAGGGAAGCTGTAGGACTCAGAAGTTTCAAGTTAACATTGTGGATACCGTTACCAAAAAATAATTACTGTTTCATGGTGGAATTAACTTGCATTATGTAGAGTCTTCATTTGTTCTTGCTATGCAAGTCATTTACTGGAAACTTATTTGACCATATAGACCTTTTGTAAGTGGTGTAACTTGGGAATTGCTGTTGCCAGCACTGGAATATGTCTGTGCTGTTTTAGAGAGGGACTTCAACCATGAATGAATTGTTATTTTCTGCAAATAGGGAAAGTATGATCTTAAGTTATTCATATATGCTAAAAAGCTTCTGTAAATCTTTACATGTTAGAAATTGAAATTTTCTCCCCCATGTTGTGTATATGGATTATTCCACAGCAGTGCTGGCTGTGGCTGCTGCTCTGAATTAACAGAACTGCCATGATGCACAGCCCTGGATACAGGCTTGCTGACATCAACTCTCTTGGCATGTGTTCAGAAAAGTAAACAGAAGACAATCAGTGTTGGGTTTGGCATAACTAGCAAGTCCATAAAACTGCCAAATCCTTCTCAGTGTATTCATCCAATTAATCCCATTGATGTAGGACATTTACTTAAATGAGTAAAACATACTGTATTTGGTTTTTTAAAGTTCTTGTCTTAAAGTTGCAGTTTTCTACTTAATTAGTAACCACAATCTTTACTTAAAGAGCATTTTTCTTGTTTTTTGATGTGATTCTTTTGTAGAAAAAAAATGAATTCTGAAAGCTCAGCCCTTACCATGAGTAGCCCTGCTGTAATAAACCAGTGTGCCAGAGGAGGAATGGAACAAGAAAAAATTTGGTAAGCTTTACTTCTCATTTTCTAAGAGGTTAGTAGACAGCAATAGTGGGAGATGTAGTTTGAAAATTAAGTAAAAGATCAATTTTAGTCTGCATTATTTAATAACAGACGAGGAAAAAGGGAAATAATTTTTTATTTTGCTTTTGAGGTTTTAGCAGATGACATGCTACAGGGTGTCATGGGGGATGGGCAATGGAAAAACTCCTGCTCCCGTCAGCAGTGCAGCAGTTGTGCTCAGGGAATCTTTCACATATGGCAAATGTTTTAATCTCCCAATGCTGCTGCTATGCTGGGCCATGCTGGTACCAGGACCTTCAGTGCTATGAGGCTCCCGAGACTCCTGCCCTGGGAGACATTACAAAGTCAGTAGTTTCTGCTTTGTGTATAGAAAAAAATTTTACTCTGTACTGGAGGAAAAAAGCAATTGCACTGTTAAATGGTAGATGTGGACAAATGCTTAGACTTTATAACAGTTTTTTTGGTGAAAATTGCCACAGACCATGCAATTTTTAGTACCTGGTGTGTGTTTTCATGAAGGGAACAGGGTGTTGAAAAGGCTTTGAGACTATTCCACCTGGGTTAATGAGAGCCTATTATTGAGAGCCTGCTGGTTTTTACTTTCTGTTGTTTGCTAGGGGTTTTTTACATTATTTATTACCATGTGGCAAACAACCAATAAATTCATGACAGGAAGCATGACACCTATATGGACAAAAAGCTACCTTACGTTGTTTTTTGTAGTCTGAGCAATACTCTTGAAAAGCTAAAGAATTAATGAAATATTAGCAAATGAATGTTCTGTTTCCTGTTGCATGCTTGTCAGGAAATCAAATAAAATGGTTTTGTTGCTTTGGTTTTAATGTAATATTAAGTTAACCCCATTATAGTACCTGAAGGTAGTTTATTTTAAACATCTCTTCTGGAACATTCTCAACAAAGTCTTTGGATGAAAGGGCAGGATGAGGAAGAACTGTGGGCTTCCCTCCTGCCTGACAAATCTACCGAGGGGTAGGAAGTTTTTTTGTTTGATACTTTTTGCTGTTTTTTATATCCTGCTTGTGGTATTGATCTGGGGACAGTTTTGTTTAATATCTTTATCAATAATCTGCATGAGGGCACCCTCAGTAAATTTTCAGATTACACTCCAAGTTGGGAGTGTTGATCTGCTCTGCAGGGCTCAGGAGGGCTCTGCGGAGGGATCTGGACAGGCTGGATCAAGGGGCCAAGGCCAGTGGTGTGAGGTTCAACAAGGTAAAGGCAGATCCTGCCTTTGGGTCACAACAACCCCCTGCATCTCCAGGCTGGGGGCAGAGTGGCTGGAAAGCTGCCTGGCAGGAAGAGACCTGGGGGTGTTGGTTGACAGCAGCTGAACACAAGCCCAGGTGTGCCCAGGTGGCCAGGAAGGCCAGTGGCATCCTGGCTGTATCAGCAATAGTGTGGCCAGCAGGATCAGGGCAGTGATTGTCCCCCTCTGCTGGGCACTCTTGAGGCCACAGCTCAAATCCTGGGCTCAGTTTTGGGCCCCTCACTGCACAAAAGACATTGAGGGGCTGGAGTGTGTCCAGAGAAGGGCAATGGAGCTGGGGAAGGGGCTGGAGCACAAGTCTGATGAAGAGCAGCTGAGGGAATTGAGATTGTTTAACCTGGAGAAAAAGAGGCTCAGGGAGGACTTTATCAATAGCAGTGTGATGCATGTCTGGTATTGTTTCTAAAATACTGGTTTTTATTCTGGGGTTCTGTGAATACTAGAGCTGAATAAACATTTTTCTCAGCCTAATGAAGTGCAATGGTGCACTGCCTTACTGCATTGTTCATTTATTGCTGTTTATTCATTGTCTGATTCTTGGAACTTATTTACATTCTGATGGTTCTGGGTTTATTTTCATGAAGTGCGAGTATTGGTAACGGCTGGTGTTAGTCATAGCAAGATTAGAAATGTCTACTGTTAAATGTGTACAGTGACAGTGTAAAATATTCAATTAAGTCACAAGCCCTGAGCAAGACCTTATCTAGCATTTAAAGATCACTTATGATGCATGTAAAAGGCTTTGATGTTGCATAAGGCCCCCTAGAAACAGAGGGGGGAGTAAATAATTGACTGAACCCCAGTTACCTTGTACAGCCATTTACCAAGTCTGCCATTCTGGTTCATCAGTGTTTCGTATCTGCATAGTTTGGTGCCTCTACCAGATGAAAAAAAAAAAATTGAATTCTCAAACTTGCAATGCTTCATTTGATTCTGTTGCTTCCCCCCACAACATACCTAATCAAGATTACAGCAGCAGAAGAATGCTGGTAGTAGCAGAAGTGTGACTGCTGTGAATGGCTGATAACTGCAGGGTATCATGGCAGAGTTTGTGTGTGAACCAAATTAAGCCGCTCTTGATAAGCAGGAATGCTGAGGAACTTGGTGGATGGTCATAACATCAACAGTGTCAGCTGTCTGAGCTGGTGTGGAAGAGTGTTGAACAAATCAAGGCTTGAGAGCCTTGAAATTGTAGAAGCTCCTGATTTGGCAGATTCTCACTTTCTTAATGTTGAAAATTGCAAGAAAGGAACTAAAGATAAGGGAGCAAGTGGGAACTGTGTCAATTCATCCACGCTTGCTGTGAAACTAGCTGGCTGGCACATTGTTTTTCAAAACAAATGTGCAGGAGAATTGGAAATTTTCCAGGTTTTATTATTGTGTGTGGATTTTATAACATGCTTCCTCTAGGCTGGATGAAATCTTGCTAGTCACTCCTTCATCGTCTTACTTAGGATTAGTCAGGAAGTATTTAATCCTTTTAAAACTAATAATTGAAATTTTGGGTTCTGGATGTCTCATGACAGAGTTTATGCTGCCTCGACTTTGCCTTTCTGACTCCAAATACTCTGCCATGTTCCTTATGAAGTATGCAGTGTTCTGCTATTTCTATTACAAAGTTTTCATCACTTTTAGACCAAATTTCTGTGAAAATTGTCCATGTTATGAATAAATAAATCTATAAATCTTAAAACTAACCAAACAAGCAATGTTATGTGTGGACTCCAGCGCATTCTGACTCTGTACTTATGACTTGGCTTAAACCGAGTTCGAGGACAGAAACTTCTTTAAATCTTTTTTTTTTTGTCTTATGCTGTAACAGATTGTTTCAGCTTTCCTTTCTAATCTGAGACTGCTGACTTCGTGGGGAAGGGAAGCTTTTGAAATTCCAGTCCGTGTAGTGAGAAGGAAGATATGCTTAGATACTGAATTTAGATATTGCAAAAACTAATTTTAAACCCAGCTCCATCATTGCATACATTGAAAGAGAACAGCTTACTGTCGTATCTTAGTGTGCACATGTCTGGAAACTCTTTGGCATAGAAAAAGTAGTTATTCTGGAGTATTGTACAACCTATAATTGAAGCACTTTAAAAAAAAAATTCATCTGTTTAAGAATGAAATAGAAATAACAGGGTCAACTGAGATTAAGATGATATTTGAACTGATATCCCTATGACTAAAAAATCCCCATGAGTAAAAGCAAGCTAGGAAAGCCGTGGTGAGCAGCTGAAAATCTGCATCTTCACTGTATGAGGAACTGTGTAGATACCACAGATCTTACCTTAATGCCTGTGGTTTTAATGACACAGTCCTTCTTCCTCAGTGAGGATCAGAACAGTGTAGCTAAATTGCTGCATTTTGCACCTCAGAGACAGACAAGTGCACAAGCTGACTCTTAGCTTGTGTGGGAAGTAAGGCTTCGTGACAATAAATCATCATGACTCTGTTGCAGCTTTTGCCAGCTGCTAGTTGATGAAGGAAGAATTATGTGTCTGGAATTACAATAAGAAGAGAAACAAGTTTCACAACTTTCCCTGTTTCTCCTATATCCTTGTTTAATCAGTAGAAATGAGTCATCCTGGAGAGCTGAATTAAACTGGCTCTAGTCAAGTGCAGTTTAACTGCAGATGTTTGATTACAAAAGGCACATACATGTTTGGGGTATACAAGGTTACAGTGTGTGCAAAAAAGAAGCCACATAAATTACAGATTAACACTTTAGATAGCTGGATAAAATGAATCTTATCTGCAAGAGGCCTTGAATTAGTTGCTTTCTAGTAATGTCTTATTACGAAGAGGGAAAATCCTTTTCTTAGAAAGCTGAAGAATACTCAGGATAGTTAGCATAACATAATAATTATGACTGATTACTTTTTAAAAAGCAGAGAAATATTTACTATATATATAAAATCACTTCCATCTTACCTGACTTTCCTAGTTTATTTAAAGTACTTGTCTGACCATAAAAGGAGTAGTAGAATTGAAAATTGTTACAAGGGAATCACTTGCATTGGGACTTGCAGCCTGAGACCAGTCCCTTAAAGGAAGGGGATGAAGATCCAGGAGAGTGACGTAGGCATGGAGAGGGTGACTCATGAGGCTCTGTAGCACAGCCACAGTGAGAGATGAGAATGTGCTGAAATGGTTAAAGTGCACTCACCAGCTGCTGACTTTGCCTCATGCACACATGAAATGGGCTTTGTAGCTGAAGAAAATATGCCCCAGAGGCAAGTACAAGTTTAAACATATGTTCAATCATCATGTCTTACAAAACTAAGTATGGATTGCATTTCCTCATCCTGGATGGGATCAAAAACCTCTTGGTTGCTGCCTTGAGAAAGAAAGGCCTGGGGCTGCCCCCGGCCCGAGCCCACGAGGTGGCAGCCTTGGTTCGGATGAGCAGCCGTGCTCATTCCCGCTCTGCTTCTCCTTCCCCCTTCCCCCCCTGCCCTTGGCTTTTTTCCTGGGATCGCGTAAAGAAAGAGCAGCAGAGGTGTTACTGATGGCTTGTTTAAAAAACACCTTACTAAGCTAAGGCTGCTGCTCGTAGGTAATATTTGGTGTTTTTTTTGCAGGGTTTTTTTTTTTTTTTTNGAAAGATCATCACTCACTAGATTCCTGGGTAAAGCTGTAATCTGCATCTTGTACATGTGATTACAGTGTCTCTAGGTCATACTGCAAATAATTGTTGTTGATGGTGTGTCTCTTAAAACATTTGCTGCATACTTGGTTATGGCTCTATTTGGCTCTACCTGCTTTTTCAGTGTTACATGTCTCTTTGTTATAGCTGTTAGCTGAGGGAGGGAGTTACAAGAAACATTTTTGAAATACCTGATTGGGTCCAGTTGAATGTCAAGAAATTTTTATCCAAGTAAAAGGTAATGCCATCTTTAGGCTGCCCTCAATCGTATTTTGTTTATGAACGTGTGTTAGTGCACGGGCTGGTGACATGGCTTTTGTACTCAGACAGATAGATTGAGCGTTCACAGGGAGTGCATAGAGGGAGTGAAATACATTTCTTTATGAAAGAGCTAAGAATGTTTTAAAACTATAACTTTTAGTTACTTTGATGTAGGAAAGGAGTATAAAAATCTGTCAGTCCATTTGTTTTTTAGAAGTATCTTCTTGTATTCTTCCATATGGGCTATCCTGGTGAAATCTAGAAAATAAATTTAAGAAAAAATGTCACTTTGGACTGTGTGAGAAGCTCTCTTGGCTGGAATAGGAATCACTGGTACTGAGAAGCTGAATCTGTATAGCTTTACATAAGGAGCCAGGCTTTCACATTTTGGTATGTTAAATTTTTTTAACTTAATTTCGTTTTTCCCCTCTGTGAATTAGAGAAGTACATGCTGTCAGGGTGATAAATAACACAGGTGATTAGGCTTGGAACACCAATGTTAATAACTAATACACTATGGAAGGAGGCCTCACCATCCCCAACTCAGGTTTTGGTCATTCATAAGTTGAAATTATGATGTAAAGGATGAAAACGTGTCCTTCAGTGCTGTCTTGCAAACATCAAGTAAATGAGTTTGTGTGGTTTAGAACAAGGATGAAATTTGTCAGCGTAGTTCTTATTCACGCTGTAGAGCCTTATTTTCTCATTCAGATATGAATATTTTCTCATACTGCATCTTGCTGTATTTTCTTTTCCTTCTCTGTTATCTTCTGGAAAAAATCCACAAAAATTGCAGAAATAGTAAAAATTTCTAATTGAAAAATACGAAACATGTTAACAAGCCAAGTAAAGAAAAACACTGCCTTCCTTCCTTCATAGTTGCCATGGCTTAACCCCTAACTAATGACAACGATAGTGTCACCAAAAGTCGGGACTAAAACTCTCTAGCACTGTAATTTCAGTGTTAGAAAGAGGCATCACTTTTATTTTAGGCGCCAGGCCATGAGGGGGATATTTCTGCCTAACCCACTAGCTATCAGACCAGTTTAAATCTATGTAGCTTATACATATTCATTACGTTCCCCAAAACTCATACATACGTGCTAAACCGTCACACGAATTCTTTTGCATATTCAAATCACTTCTTGGAGCTTATTTACATTAGGGGTCTTTTGAGGGTCTCTGGTGGTCAATTGGGGAACATTCCATTCCTCAAATCATCCTTTTTTGGTCACAGGCCTCCAGAAAAAAAATTTCTTCTCTTTGAATGCACCCCAGCGATGTGGTCTGGCCAAGATGCAGCTTCTTATCAGTGTTGCTCAGGCCCCCAGTCTTCAAGGCTGCAATAACCACTTGCACACATTAATACAGGACTAAGCACTGTCCTGCTTTAGTTAACGCTAAAGGAATTCACAAGACTTAAACACTATTTGTTACAATTAAAGCTTTTCCCAGCAATAGCAGTAATTACAATGAAAGGGACAGAGAAACAAGCCATGCACAGTAGGGTTGCTCACCAGACGTCGACCGATGCCCATCCCATGCAGTGATCGGCCCCCTCCAGCTCCCTTTTCTAGTGGGCATGACCTCCTCACTTATGAAATATCCCTGTGGCCAGCTCGGCCCAGCTGCCCTGGCCTTCTCCATCCCAGTTTCTTGTGCAGCTCCTCACTGGCAGAGCAGGGGACAGTGAGTGTGAGTTTCTGCAACTCACATCTTGATTCTCTGTGTGGGTGTATGTGCATGTGCCTACATGAAGTGTGACTGTTTTTCAATGTTTAAAAAAAAAAAAAATCCCAGTGATCTACCACTGGTAACCATCTTGTTTCCTGTATGCTTACCCTGCTTCTCTTTCTAAAGATTCTTGTCCTTGGTCATGATTCCTTTTCACTGAGACTCCAGCATCTGTTCTTATAAACAGGCTGTTATTATTTTATACACTTGTTCAGCAGGTATTACAGTTGAGTTTCTAGTTAATACTCTTAATACTAATAGGAAGACACTTCCTCTCCTTCCCTCCCTTCCCCTCCCCCCAAAAAAAGTTCTTAGAAATGCTTAGTTAATTTTCTGGCTGTAGAGGGAGCTGGTGATAAAGTTTTTAAGGAACACAAACGGTATTTCTTTGGGAATATTTATACATTGCAGTATTTGGAAACAAAAGATCAGAAACAGAAGGCTGATTTGTAATTTAGTCTTTCCTTTGTGGGGGAGGGGAGGCTGGAGGATGTGTGAACTGATTAAATTAACTGCATTTTCCTGTGGGCTCTGAAAATTTCAACAGGTAAGTGTTGTAAGAGACAATGATTTGAGTATGCATCTTTCAAGCTGAATACATTTAGTGACCTGCAAATCTCTGGGACACAAAAGATAGCTTTTCTCTATTAGGTTGTCATTCCATTGCCTAAAAGCTGCACAAGGAAATTCCTCAGCTAAAGCTGCAGATTTCTTTCTTTTGATGTGGAAAGAGAAACCCTGTGTTAATAGGAATAGCTCACGTTAAGATCATTATGAGCAGAAACTCACTAAAAATATGTGACTAAAAAATAGCTGCAATATGTCAGAATATCCTTTTGTGTTAGTTAGTATGAAAAAGTCATGTTTTTCTTCCCTGACTTTGAAGTTTATTGTTATTGTAAGAAGCATGAATTAAAAATTAACCTAATGTAATGGCAGGAATAGAGGTGGTTTGTTGTCACCGTCTTTGTTGGGCTTTGTACTCAGTGGTAAAGGCCAGGAGCTGACTGTATTTTATGAGCTGTCCAGTTAGTTATGTCTTTATTTTAAAAAATGGATTCTAAAGTTGTTTCTACTATGCTTCTGAGTCTAGAGAAGATTTTGTTTTGAAAACTCGTTTATCGTTGCAAATCACACCATAAAGGAGGAGCTCTCAGTTTTTCTCTCTTGGAGTCTCCCAGCCCCACTCTGTACATAACAGTATGATAAATATGACTCTATTTTGAAAGCTATATAATGTGTTTCTATTCCACAGATTAAAATCAAGTGGTATGTGGCTAGATAGATAAAAAAGAGAGAAGTTGCACTCAAATTTTTAAAAACTGAGGTATCTCGGCAATTTCATTAGCTACATACACATCTGACACTTTATAATCCATTATTTATTACCACAGCAGAGCCAGATCTGGCCGGTCTGTACCTGGGCATGCCTAGGCACGTTTCCCTCCCTCTCAGACCCGCTGTTTCTCCAACTCAGTGCAGGGAGGGAGTCACGCCAAGTCAGCTACAAATCGGCAAGGGATTTGTATCAAAGAGCAGACAGGGAAAGTCATGATATGCTTTTATTGTATCTGCCCTGGTATGCAGCACCTCTTCTGTCCTATCCATCGGATTTCATAAGTTTGGAGGTTTTTTCTTCCCCCAGATATTCTCCTTTATCTAAATTAGCAACTGACCCAAAGAGCTCTTTTATCTTCCTCCCCTGTGCAGTGCTGTGGGGGCACGGCATAACAAAACAGAAAATTGTGGGAAATATCCACCAATCTCCATACAAATGAAGAAGAAAGCAGGGAAAAAAAATAGGATTTAGAGGCTTAAATTAGTTTATCATTAAACATTGAAATTTATTTAATAATCTGCTGGTTTATTATTCCTGAAACAACAAAATTTTAATAAACTCCTCCAACTGTTGCCTTCCACTGCTAGAATATGATGTTTTCATTCTCCTTGTGCTGGAGCAGGAGAGCAGTGAGGCAGCTGAGCTTCGGGAATCGCTGCCGTCAGGGTGCTGCTGTTGGCGGTGACTCCGGGGCGGCTCCGCGCTGCGCCCCGCGGAGGGCGCTCCTCGCCGCGGGACCTGCCCACGTCGGGGTTGTTTCCTTTATTAAATATGTCACGATTTAATTCCATTTAAGCGGTAGCCAAACTTCTACCACTTACTGGTGTTTGTCTTTTGTTTTGAAGGACTTGATATTACAGTACTCGGTTTCATGGTAGTTTTTTAGTATCTGGTATCGAAAAGGTAAATTCTTTAGCACCAGAACCATGTTTTAATTTCCTCTCTGAAGGTTATTTGTGTCTTGTTTTGCTCACTGTGTGTGTGTGCTGTATGGGTAAGGCTGGACTTTTCTGACCAGCAGTGTCCTTCAGGTCTGTATGTGTGCTTTGCAGAGTGTTCTCTTGTCAGGTTGAGCAGGTTTCTTTTGCGGCTCCTAAACAGCCTGTTTGCAAGGAGACAACTGAGATGTCCCCTGACTCTGTACACTTAATTTGGAAAAACTGTATATGCTAACTTTGTAGTCATAAATAGAATGGCGATTTCTTACGTTCCTCTGCAAATGCATAATTTCATGTAACTGAAGCAGCCGTCCCTGCCTCCCTGAGGAACACAGGCCGTGAATGTTCAGCTGTTTGTTTTTCTCATAAACAGTACAGGTAGGATGTGATCATGATTTTCTCTTACCATGCTCCTGCCTCAGGCCTTTCAGCAACTGACTTCTACCTACAGAAACACAAAATTGTCACAAAGGGCAGGTAGGAAGATTGACCAAACACTCTAGAACTGGCAAAAACTTTTTTTGGATTCTGAATCTCTGGTGTCCTTATTTAAAGGAAACGGTCTTGTATTAAATTCCATCAAGGTTTCTGAGTATTGTTTCCTTGTCCATTTCAAGTCAAACTGTTTTAATTGGTGATTAAAATAATATTTTTTACCCAGTAAGGAATCTGTGGCTCTCTTGCCAGGATATTGGTAGTCCCCAAAACTGTCTAATCCATCATCAGGTCACAGTTGATTTAGGATTTTGCATCGGCTGGGTGAATACACGAGGATAGTTTGTAGTCTGGTGACGCAACAAGCTGTGTTTCCCCTGAGGAAATGCTGACCTGTTTTCTCAGCCTAACCCAGCAGTTTGGAAATCGCTCAGGTAAATAACACTGTGGTGCTGCAGAGCAAGATTTGGGATCAGTATGGATGCCGTTGTCTTGCTTTGTTCCAGACTTAATCAAGCGGAAATTTGAACAAAGCACGTGAATTCCTTTTGTTTACAGTGCTAACTTGTGTAGGAAAACAAGCTCAGTTATTCAAGTGCCTGTATTTATTTGAAAGTGAAATATCTAAATTTTCAGGTTCTTTACACAGTACTTCGTACATGTTTTGAGATTTCTGTAGGAACAGAAGGTTTTTTGTGTGAAGCTGTTGTAAAAATGTAGTAACACCCACTTTTATTATGTGTTAGTGTCTATTAGGCGTTGTAATTGGTGTGCAAAGATTGACACTCCTGATATCAGAGCATGCTTATAATACATGTCTGCTATGGTAATTTAATGCCTTAATAGCCTTTTAGCCATCAGTTACATCTCAAATGCACTATAGGGCAATTTTTTTTTGTTAGCTGAGGCTTTTGCTCACAGTAGTACTCCTTTACAACTCTACTGCAACTTTGTTTATATTCCGTTAAAGCAAAGATGTAACTGTTTTGATCAGGTTGCCATGTAAAGATAACTTAAAAATCCTGTGATGCTTCTTTTCTGCGTTTTTTTCACAGTGCAATTGAGTTTAATGATCATCTTAAAGCTCTTTGTTTACATATCAGACACAGTGTTAATGTTCGTCTCTGTGGATAAGGTTTAACATTTAATAATTTTCACTTGCTAGTAATTTAAAATATATCTCTCTTGAGAAGAGCCAGCTGATTCTGTGAACTTAGATAAAATATAGTTTCACTTTTCCCCAAGCAGGATGGTTGATTCATTATGAAAATTGAAAGAACAGGCCTTATTTCCCCCTTCCATAGGTTTACTTGAAGAATATGTTATGACACATTTTGAGTTTAAAGATCCAACCACATAACCCCCCAACTTTTATCTTTTTCAGTAGGACACCAAGGGACATGGCAACTTGGAGTTCTGAAACCATTTTCTTTGCTTTTCAAGGTCCCTCAGCAAGTCAGACTTGCAAAAGGTGTGTGTGTGTGGTTTGAAGAGAGCCTGGTTTCCTCAGGAAATGACATATGACTGTGCTGTTGGTCTTGCCAGCAACTTTTGAGCTCATTGCCTAATTTCGTTTTTTAGTAGATATAAAAAATACCAGAGCAAATGAACTCCAGTTTTAACATAATTGTGTGTGGGTTGAGGTGAGAGATCCCGGTTAGTACCAGCACGGGGAGAGAGGGCCCCAGAGAGCTGTGGCCACTCACATCCGTGGTAAAGAACAGCAGCACGAGTGTTGCCCTGAGCTGAGCACAGCCCTGTCGTGGCAGGGGGGCACGGAGGTGGTGAGTGCTGAGGTGTGGGACACAACTTGGGGGCTGCTGCCACTGGAAGGACCTTGCTCAGCTGCCCCAGCAGAGTCTGGGCGGGCAGTGTCTGCAGCAGCGAGGTGATGCTGGGCTGTCACCGTGTGTGCTCGGTGCTAAACCTCTGATCTTCAGTTCTGGCTGAGATCATGAGGTCACATCGCACCCCATGCCATGCACAGGATGCGAGTGCTGCTTCACCTCATTCTGGTGCCACCTCGGTCTCTTCGAAGTGAGAAAGCAGCTTTTATCTTCAATCTTTACCCTGAACAAAGAGCCCATACTGGAACATCAGACTTGCAAACTTGTTCTTCATTACTATGCCACTTCTCTGAGTGATTGACTCATCAAATCGCTGCATAGCTCCTTTCTCGGTTTGTAGTTGTCAGGGCTGGGAGATCTGCCTGTAGGGCTCTTAGATAATATTGTTACTGAATCTTGCAGCAGCCTGAAATCCTTGATGTGTGACCACTCTTCAGTTGGAGGTGGGGAGAGTATCAGATGAAGTGAACTCTTTCACATCAGTTCACAGAATCATAGAACAGTGTTTTTGATACATTTGGAAATGTAAAATTCTGTCCTGAAAGCACAGATAGTGTTTTATTAATCAAGAGATATAGTATAAGTGATTGGAAAAAATCCAAGAGCTTGGCTCCAGGAACATACTTTACATATTTAAAAGGAGTATGATCACTCACCTGCGGCTACCAACAGTAGTGCTGGTATCCATGACCGTAAAGGAAATGTTAAATACTTTTGCGTCATCATTGATCAAATCAACATCTGTTTGATTTCTTCCCTTGTGGTTTGACTCTTACTTCAGCTGCTGTAGTGACTGGGAATATTATCCTTTTGTTTCAGTGCTTTCTGTCTAGAGGCTGAAAAAGCCTGTTCTCTTGTGTTTCTGAGTAGGGAGCTTTTCAGTTTTTATAATGAAATATTGCAGTGTGTGTCTCTAATGTACCTCGTTGAAACCCAACTACATTACCTATCAGCAAGAGTAAGAACAAAGATAAATGTGCTCTAATTTAAAGGCATGTCATTAAAAGTTTCAGAAGAAACATAATACTGGAGAGTGTCTAGAAAAAACCAAAAACCTGATGAAAATAAAGAACAAAACTCTGTGTGCAGATGTGCAAGTGCTAATTTCCTCCATTGGTGGCTCATCACTGGTCTACTTTACAGCCAAATCCCATTTCCTGCTTCACTTCATGTGTTAATGCTTGGTTTTGCAGGGATTGTAATCAAGAAGGAAAGAAAAAGCATAGGAGTGTGAGTGTGTATCCATAGAAATAAATTTTATTTTTTATGTATACATATATATGCATTTTGGAAAAAACTAGCTCCAGATATCTCCTACTGATAAATGCACTTTTTAATGAATGTTCTTTGACCTGGGACAAAACATATAAACACTTTCAGAGCCATCACTGGTATAATGTTATTTTAAAATAAAGGATTCTGTACTTGAAAGAAAATTATTTTAACAAGGTTTCATATATGCTCTTGTAAAATGGTCTTGGGCTGAAATTAATGTAGTTAGTGTATTTATATTGAAGAGACTAGAAAACCTAACTCGTTGTTGGCAAAAGTAGATGTAAGTGAACATTTTCTGTCCTGAGTGGTTATTTTGAATGGAGCTTTAATGGTACCACAGTTTCAACAGGTTTGACTCCATTGCATTCAGGGTTTCTATAGTAATTCCTATGGCAACAGTGATGCAGAAAATGTTCCCACGGGAACCCAGCTGTGAATAATAACTAACTGAAAACATTTTGCTTTTGCATCTCAGGTTAAATGTCCCTTCAGTGAAAGTATGGGGGGTTTGCTTATTTAATAGGAAGTCATTCTCCTGCATAGAAACCCACATATGTTGACAGGTGTGTCTGGTTTCAGAGTAGAAACACCTTTCCGATGTATTGCTGAAGTATCATCCCACAGACCAATGAAAAGTGTTAGAAACATTATGTGTAAAATTTGGCACCAGCTTCAAATGTTTTATGTTTTAAAGAAACTTCTTAAGCCAAATTTGTAGTACAAAATCTTCTGCTCAGGAGCTATAACTTAGTTTTATCTTCAAGAATGATGTAAATCATTTATGTAATGACTAATACTGTTAATAAAAACTATCTTGGTAGCCTTCTGACCTCACTGTGCAACCAAGGTCAGGATCACACAAGTCACATGGTAGAGGTCAATATTTGTTGACTTCAGCATCTATTTATAAATTACGTTCAAAAACTCTTCTGTTTTTTTCAGAAATAAATTTGTCAGTGTTAAATGAAATATCCTGAAACTGTTTGTTGTTAAATCTAGCTCTCCTTGTACTTGTAAACTGGCCTTTGTGCATACAATTGCCTTGTTCATATTTATTTCACTTTCGTTCAGAACAAAGGAGAAACCAGTCTGGTGTTTATGATATGAATAAACTTCTAAGCTTGAAAGCATTTCAGGGCTTAATTCGGTGGCTTCACTGTCATGGAGTAACACAAAATGCTTATGGTGCTCAGGGGATTTGTGGCCACAAGGAAAAGTTCTAATGAGTTATATAAAAAAAAGGGAAACTAAACTAATAAATATTTAAAAGACTCTGGTAATTATTTTTGAGATCTAAAAAAATATGTTAAAGCTGAATAAGAAAACCGTGAAGAGCACTTTGTTATATATGAGGAGAAAATAGTCTTCTAAGCCCCGGGGGCTGATAGTGACTCTTAGAGTTATTTATGCAACTTAATAGGAATTACTGTGCAGATGGAAATGTGATGAAATGGAGGTGAAATCACTATTTGTTTTGTTTGGGCCCCTGTGGTGTACAATCTGCTAGTAATACAGGTGAAAGTCTTACAAGCAAAAATGTCTTTGTAAATCTAAAAGCTCCATAGTTTGATCTTGATGACTTGTATCTATATATCACATAATGATATCACATGCAGTACAGATGTTTCAGCTGGGAGTATCTTAAATATTTTGCTGCGTTTATTGTACTTATTGGTCTTGTGCTCTTACTAATAGATTGTAAGTGTTCTCTCCCAGGTTTCATTGGATGCTTGTCTTTAAAACAACACCCAAAGGGAAAAGAGATAAAGTATCACGATTCGGGATTTAAAAAAAAAAATTCAAAGTAAAATCTCTAGAAATGGCAAAAGGTTGAAAAAGTTAAAACTTTATCCCTCAGGCTTGATATAAATAGTGCAACTTCCCATTAAAGGTTTTGTTATTGATAATGTGATGAGGACAAGAGGCAATGACAGTACAAGAGGAAATGGCTTCAAGCTGTATGAAGGGAGGTTCAGATTCGACATCAGGAAGAATTTCTTCACTGAAATTGTGGTCAGGCTTTGGAATGGGCTGCCCAGGGATGGGGTGGAGTCACCATCCCTGCAAGAGTTCAAGAAACAACTGGACGTGGCACTTGGTGCTGTGGTTAATTGACATGGTGGTGATCAATCAAAGATTGGACTTGATGATCTTGGAGATATTTTGCAGCCTTAATGATTGTATTTGTCTATGAATTTCTGACTTTCCCCCCACTTCTTAATATTCTGTTCTTTATTTAACTGACAATGCTCAATGTGTGGGAGAATTTCTGTTGTCCATAGTGTAGTTATGCCATCATAAAATACTTGTGTTCTGAGCAGGCCCCAGGATGCTACAGAATTTAACGTTTGGTGAGCTTTTTATGTCCAAGTTATTGAATTGTATGTGACAAAGTAGCTAAATGGAATTTGTCATGATAGTCTCCAATCCTTTAGTCATGCTGGAGGGCAGAACTAATGGAGACAGAAAATTGTGGTGTAATTTGACTTTTCTGGAGAGGTAGTTACTGCATGCTGAAGGTACGTCATGGGCATGGCTGCATACGCTTGGAAAAGTTTAGTTTATTAGCTCTGGTGGTGACAGGCCTGTTAAAATCTCAAGATAAGATGTTCTGGTCTGTCTGCATAGAGATTGCAGGAGTGGTTCTTGTCATTCAGTGTAAAACCCTTCGAGCAAGAACAGTCTTGCTCAGTGAAACATTATGCTGAAAGTTAGTCCTCTATAACTGATCACATTTAATAAAAGCAGATTTCTTTCCTTGGCTGACTGGCTTAGTGCCATATCCTTGAGAGCAAGGTGTGAAAGTATCACACGGCTCTCTAGAAAGGGTACGCAGGAATGTTTTACTTTTCAACACAGAGAAGTCTCTACATGGACTATAATGATCCTGTATGACATTTTAGTTACAAACTTACATTTTTTGCCTTTTCAGGTGAAATACAAGCTGTCATGCAGAAAGATATAAAGTTGTAAATGAAGGATAAGGAACCAGCAGTATAAAAGTTTTAAAATCGTATGTAGGATTGGCTTGCCTCCAGATGTTACTTGTTTTAAATACTGTTACCGTCTTTGTTCAGTCCTTCTGATCTCTCTGAATGCCTGTTAGTGAATCACAGCTCCGCAGGAACTCAAGTTTACCTTCAGAAAGAGCCAGATGAGATGAATCCAAACAGAAGGGGCTTTCAGAAGGCACCCATTGCCTTTATCAAGAGCATGATGCGATGGCACTTGAATGGATTTTGAGGGTGTTAGTAGGTTCTCTATGGCTGAGCTGAAAGTGCTGTTTGGGTGGATTTTGAACAGCTAAGAAATCCCTCGTTTGATTTCTCTGTGTGAAAAGCTCTTTTTTCTGTCTAACCAGCAAGTATCCAGTCTTGCTAACCTAAGTGGATTTCCCAGCCTTAGGTTCTAGTTTGAAAACAAAATGAAGCAGACTTCTTGTCTTTCCTTGAGCATGAGTGTTGTGAGGTTTTTGCCCCGAGGCTTGGCTTTTTCTGATGCGGTGATGATGGGGCATTTAAGCCTTACCATCAGATCTTGTTTTTCCCATGGACCACAGGATCCTCTCTGGCTGTTGGGTGGAAATGAGCAAACATTTCTTTTGAATGAGCAGTTGTTCTCCCTGTAAAGAATTCAGAGTGTCTCTGGGATACACAAGTGGGGTGAGGTAATGACTGAAAATTAACAAGCGTTACTGCCGTTTTTTCTTCCGGATATAATTGAAATGATACAGGAATATTTTTAGACTGCATAGTCAAAGAAAGGCTGTGAATTCTCTCTCATCTCAGCCTTTTACAATATTCATGACACGGTGATATTTTGTTATAGAAACATAATACAGGACTCTGTTCACATCCTCCCCAGCATTAATGCAGCTGTACCTTTGTCAAACAGCAGAAAAGTCTGGGTCCTCCTGCTGGCCAGCAGCCAGGGATTTCTCTTTCAGATGTGACCAGAGTTCATGTATAGCAAGGGGGATGCTTTCATAGTGATGTATATTTACATCATTTGGAATATCTGATTTTTAGATCAAAATGTAGCACTTCAGTTGGCCTTCAGATTTTTTTTTTTCATCTTTCATAAAAATGTTTTTAATTTTTTCAGGAAAGCAATCAAATTCAGAAATAAAAAAAAATGCATTTCTTTGGGTTTTGTTAGTGATGGGATAATTTATGGTAGGGTGCATTGATTCACAGTATAAATAAACATGTTCTGCAGAAAGCATGGGAAAAGAGTAGGTGTGTGACAGCTCACTGCTACACGTACCTGCTCTGTGCAGCCACATTCACAGGGGCTGTTTTTCTTTCTTAATGCATGTAGGACAATAACAGATTATGTTCACATTCAGGAAGTCAGCACGGCAGCTGAAAATCACTCATTGTTTTTTTCTTGATATTTTTGTTTCTTTCAAGATACGAAGTGTTCAGTCCTGCTCAGCTGAGTGGCCTCCCCACTCCCAGTTACCCATTTGTGACAAGCTCGTGTCTGCAGGATGGGGCCCTGGCAAATCAAACATGCACCAAGTCTTGAGGTTACTTTGCCTTTAGCCAAAAAGAAAAACCCATCGAGTAAACTCTCTATATGAACTTAAATATTTTCTGAGCCCAAATCTGTTGTGTTAGACTTGCTTTACACTTCTGGAAAATAAATGGAATTTTCCACAATCTCCTTTTGGTGCCAAAAGGCACAGGCCTAGTATAAAAGAGAAATAGTATTTGAGATTACAAGTGGATGAGTCAATGTTTTTTATCAAGTAGGTCAAAGCATGAGCTTTTTTCCTGCTTTTAAAATCAGTACCGAAAGTACATTGTTATTATCTGTTATTTAAAATAGAAAATCAGTATTCAAAACTACTGTTCAAAGCTAAAATGCTCTTGCACATCTCAAGCTTCACCAGGTAAACCACATTTTTTCGTGCGTGGAATTTAGTATCACAACTATTCCTATGTGTTAAAAATCAATGTGCTTTTGTGACCTGTGTCTTAGCATACTTTTTTGATAGGTTGAGCAGGTGACATCACAAAGAACAGATCTGTATTTATTATTTAACAGCATCTTTGTAAAATATTCACAACTGCAGTAACAACGTTTATTTTTCCAGATCGAAAGGAATTTTTACTCAGCACAGTTTGTCTCCAAGTGGTTTGAGCTTTCCTTTTATTATCTGAGTATTCATGTAGATTTGCGAAATGAGCTTTTATCTTTGAACGGATGTAGCAACTGAATATTTGAAACAAAACATGCACAGTTTGGATATTCATATCTAAAAAATACTCTTGTAGTCAGTGATTCTGTGTGCAGATAGACTGGAGGATCAGATGAACATGTAAAAGTTGTGTGAGCTTAATATAAACTGCCACAAACTGTTCTCTTAACTCATCATCGTGCTTCCCGGCAGATAACACACTTTTGTTAGGAAATGTAATAGACACTTTAAAACATTGAGTCTGTATTTTAGCTTTTAGATTCCTTTATACACTTTTACCTACCAATTGTCATTATATAACTAACCTACAGCACAGTAAAAGTTGCACAAAAAAGCTCCACTGATTTATTCTGGAAGGCATGTTAATTTGGCATCTAAATATATTTTTATAATATATCCATAGTATATGTGTGATGGAACCTAAACAGAAAACCCTGCACATCTTAAGGACAAATGCATTTTATTCCCTAGGCTACAAAATAGTGGGGGAAGCACTTGATCAAAGAAAGCGCCAGAGCACAGAAGGTATTTCAATGTCAGAAGTTCCTGCAGTAATAAAAGTTTAGTTCAGTAAAATTCTGAATTAATCTTATTGAACTGCAGGACCACTAGGAGCTAGCAGGTAAGCAAGTTAGTCATTCCCTGGTAAATGTTTCAAGGGATCTAAGATACATTTGAGTTACTAAGACTTGAAGATGCCATTTCCTGGCTTATGTTGCCAGGGCTGGCGTTTAAGGATGAAATGAAGGATGCACAGTTAAAACTTGTGCTGCTGAAGAGGAGCAGTTTGACACTGGGACAGAGGGACGGGCTCAATGCTGAGTTTCTCCAGGGCTGCAAGGGACAGGTCCCCACTTGTACTTTCCTTACAGTGGAGGGACTTGGTTTCAGGTTTTATTCCCAAGGTAAACTTTCCATAGTGATCCCTAAGCCAAGCTCAGAGGGTTTGGTGACCCCTCCCTCCCACAGTCTGGAGAGTTCCTTTATATCCCCACCCTTTAGTCTTTCCTTCTTAACACTGCGGTGCTGAGGAGAAAATGCTTTGGTGCCTTTTGGCTAAACAAAAAGAGATCCATATGTAAGAAAGGTCAAGTGTTAGAAATTACAGCTTTGAGACTCTTGTTGCAAGTAATTTTAGGAAGTCCTCCTCTCTTTACCTCTGTGCTTCCTTTTCTTACCATGATCTAGTCTGTGATAACCTATTTGGTGCATTTCATCACAGTGCATTCAGTTACAGGAACCATCCCTGCCTCATCCGTGACATTTGAAAAAGCCTTACTATAGTATCTGAGTAATTTATTTTAGATTTATGTGCCTCTGAAAGTCAGGTCTGCTCATTGCTTTTAATCTCTGTTAATATCTTCTCTTTTTTTCTTCAAGCTACTGTTTTATTTTGTTCTATCTGCTACCTACTTATGCCAGTGATGATTTTTATTATGGGTCTTGTAAATGATTTTGTTACCAAACCAAGTTCGTCTAATACACTACTGGACCAGTATCCCTCCTACCAAAGTGTAATGTCTATTGGCTGTTTCAAAAATAGAATTCTTTGACAGTTTTGCATTTAAAATATCAAATCACAATTTAGTATTTTAATAGTTCTATAACACAGGCTGTTTCTTAATTAGCTCATATCCTGCTGCACTTCAGAAAGGATTTATCCAGTAAACAGAATGATCTGAAGTAACAGTAGTATTGTCCTGTAGGGGAAAGAAAAAAAAAAGCAAAAAAAAATAAAAGCAAAACATTAATTTAAAATGTGTCTGAAAAATCTGCAATACTTTATTTCTTTTTCAGTACAGTTTTCACTGATGTTGACAGATGGGAAGACCAAGAGATCAAAATAACTTTAATGTACTGAAGGAGCAAAATGAAAACTGTAAATGAGATCTTGCTTTTGATAGAACTATGTTTTGTCACTTGAGGTGCAAGTCTAGAATCAGAATTTTTATGTTACTTAATTTTAATTTAGGGGTATGTTCAGCTGAAAAATGTTGGTTCAGAATGGTGATTGTAAACAATTTACAAATATGTTTAACCCAGATCATTCCTAGTTATGGGAACAGTGAGATTTCTGAAACAGTCTTTCAGGAAAATAGTGAGACAGTTCTTCTGCAGTTCTAATATCTTGGTACGTTGGAGATGGGGTCTATGAAGTGCTTGCTTGTAGTGGGAAAGTAGACTTGAAACATTCACTGTGTTCAAGACTTCAAACGTCCCTGGTAGAGTAGAAAATAGGGAAGTAATAATCAGGCCAGATGCATGAAAGTGAAAGTTTTGTAAGAAAGTATTTAAGGTAGCACATAGGGTGCTAAACAAGTCTAATGCTTCAGTCTGGTTTTAGAAGAGTGCTGCACACATGGGGTGGAAAAAAAAAATTGTGAAGAAAGTTGTTGTACCCTGATTGTATCAGAGCGGGTCAGCAAGTCATGGAGGAACATGGGGTGACCTCCATATGTTTCCCTGCCTTTTTAATTAATTCCTTTCGGTAAAACTGTGTTGTTTCATTAGGCTGCTGCGTTTAAGGCCCTTCAGGAACGCCACAGTAGTATTAAAAAGAAGAGTTAGCAGACCGTTGTGAATGATGGGGAGATTCATTCTCACCAAAATGAAGTAAGGCTCTTGATTGATAAGAGAGAAAAGGATATGTATTGTGAAAACTGGCAAAATGTAAATTTGATATATTTGCTCTTTATAAAGACTGGCTGTTTTTGTGTAGCCTGGGTTGCTATTGGTGAATGGGAAAGTTACAGATTGATGATAACAATTGCTCAGTCATCCTTCTTCTGCTGGATGGACTTCAGTTGAGTGTAGATGGATGATATGACAAATTTATTGCTTATTACAGAGTTCTCAGTTCTTGTTACAGAATGATTGTGGAGAGAGATAATTTTTAATTAAGTCTTCATTTCCCTTGAAATATTGTCTAAAGTGTCATAAAACTTGCTTTATTGAAGTTGAAATGTGTTTTGCTTCCCCTACATTCATCTTAATTATATACTGCAATTAATACTGCAATTCTTAACAAAATGGGAAATTAAATGCATGAACAGCATCAAAATATAAGATAAAAATGAATAAATGTAAGTTCAAACATATATTTTTGGAAAAATTACTAAGGAGCACAACTTTATAGAAAGCTCACAGTACTTTCTCAAAAACCTGACTGGTTCCAGTGTGAGATCATCTGTGAATAAAAAGGTGCAAAACACCATTAGGAAAATTGATAATCTGTGTAAGTCGCTCTTGTTAATCACATTTTTCTCTTTTTATAATGCACTTACTGTTCCAGTGAGGGTTTTAGGTTAGAAATTCAATTTCATAATATTTTAACTTGGAAAGCTGCAGTAGGAGGATTTAGTAGTGGGACAGTTTTGAACACTAAAATCTGTCGTGTGTGCTGCTTTGTGCTCTTTAATGACTTTACCAATGCACTTCAATATTAATATTCTTTCTAGTTGGCAGGCTGGTGCAGTGAAAAACTAAGAAGGTTTACATCTCAACCTTTGATGTTACAAAAATTACTTAATTGTCATGATTATTATTTTTGTGTTATGCTGGCATCTAAAAGTGTTTAATGAACATGAAAACAAAAACATCTCTACACCAAATATTTTGCAACAAGAAAGAGAAGACAGAAAAAAAGACAGTGGAAACTATTGCTATCCTGACTCTAAGGAAAGAAATTGGGGTATGGTGTATTGGAGTCCTTCAGGAGCTATAAGCAGCAGGAAGAACTTGTGTGTTGGTTCAGTGCTTTAACTTCAACATGTCGTGTTATTGTTGGGTGGTGAGGTTTGACTAGCAGCCATTTAATTTGCTATTTTTTAACCAAGTTTTCGTGTTCCTGTTACTATTCGTGGTGGCTTCTGTAATGTGTCTAATTGCATGGCTGGAGTTGCAGCGTGCTCAGCACTTGGGTCCTGCTGCCAAACCACGTGTTGGTCTGGTCAGCTTCAGCAGGTCACTCGAGCTTTGATCTGACTCCATGTGTAAAATCTCAGCAATGTTTGCCTGCCTTTGTGAACTAATTGAAGATCTTACTGGAGAAAAGCACTCATTAGGAGAGAAGTGGGCCACGTTATGGTTACTTTTCAGACGTAATTGTACAGTGTTAATTATAGGGTAGGAGAAAGATTTTTTGGAAGGAGTAAAAACAAAAGTCAGCTTCTAGTTTTCAGAGTCACGCAAGAGGCTGGCTACCTTGCTTTTTACAGCTTTGTGTAGCTCCACTGTCGGGATAAAAGGCTGTGAAATGTCCCCCTCCTGTCCAGCTGCACCATCTTGCATCCCGTGGCATAACTGCAGCTTCACAGGCTGTTTGGGTCAGGGTTGTTTCTGCTGAAAATCAGTGGGAGGAATAAGTTGCTGTCAGACATCAAGTCAGAGCATCTCTGAAGGCTTGAAAGGCTGCCATGTCCTTTAGTGCTCAATCTGAATTAAAACATGTAACACTGAAGACAGAAACCTGTCACAGGTACAGCCAAGGAAGTCTAAGTGTCTTAGTACTTGAAGCATGTGTTTTTCTTTGCTCCCTCTATTGTCATTCTGTTATTGAGGTAGAAAATATGGCAGCTGAAAATGTAAACACTTTTCTTTGTCTCATCTTGCAGGCCGAAACAGCAGCAACAGAATAATTTTTCCTTGTTTCCTTCCACCAAGGGCTGGAATTTCAGAGGGGTAAGTTTAGTGCTGTTTTGTTCACACTATAACATTCCCTCCTGCTTCATTCTGTTGCAGTGTAACTTCGTAGTTAAACCATGATCTGTGAGAAATAAGATCATGTCAAAACAATTAGACTGGAACTTTTAATTTTGTACCCTCCTAAAAGGCTTTTTAAAAATGCCAGCTTTTTTTTCCTTTTTTTTTTTTAATGTGATTTGTTGTATTATTATGAGGGGTGTGGGACATAATCACACTGTACATTAACCTACTTTAAACTTAAAAAATAGGGTGTATTTTCATATCTGAAAATAACTAATGAAAACTAGACTGATACTCTTTTGCTCTAATATAGATATTTGTAAAGTTACTGAAAGTTTGTATATGTGAACTTTGCAGAAGTACATTTGAATCGTAACAAAAATTACGTGGGTCTCTTACAAGGCAGAAGGGAATAGATTTTATTTCTATTTGGTTGGCTGAGTAAGGAAATATGGAAGCTTGTGTGTTCTCACAGAAACTGACTGAAAAGATACATGAAAAAGCAATGCAAGTGACACTGAGAATCTTAATGTTTGTTGGGGGTATCAGGAGCTTTTGTTCTTGTCCTCTTCAGGTTTCCAAGGTAGCTTCTTAGGTGGGTTAATTTGTTCAGAGTCAGTCATGTTATTCCCTCTCTGTCCTCTATGGCCTCTGAACCCTTCTACACCATTTGGTGTAAAATTTAATGTGATGGTGGTGTTGCAATGGCGATGGTGTGTTTGCCATGTGTGTAAGTGCTGGAGCCTGGGATACAGCCCAAGAGAAGTCACTGCGTGCTGTATCTAGGTCATAGTAATCTTTTGGTTAAAGGAAGAGCTTTTCTGCCTTGCAAACTTCTTTTGGTATAATGAACACTAAATTACCATTACCTGTAATGTGGACTGACTTGTACTTGGGAGACCATATAAATTTGTTTTCTCTGAGCTTCTTCCAACAAAATAGTTAAGTAGACAGACATTACTTAAATGCTTTGCTGAAAGAGTAAATGGCATTGACAGATTTGCTGATCTGTGTTGCTATAATATGGTAAACTTCATTAAAACAAGAAATATTTTTTTACAATATCTGGTACTGACTTCTGCATTCTAATTCAGTATTTTAAATAGAGCATCCACTATTGTTTACTGTGAGCTTTTTATTGTCACTATTTCTCGTGTTACACCAGGGTGAAATTGCCAGTGATACTGAGAAAATAGTTCCCTCACAACAGCACTGCCAAGAGTGTAGGCAAAATATCAACAACCTCTAAGCTGTAGATTAATTATACAGTTCAGAGCCAGTTTAAAAATAAAATTGACTCAGTGTTTCCCCCAGTTCTCTTGCAGCTATTCTGGAAAAGTAATTGAGGAAGAAGGTGAGTATGAAAATAGTAGGAAGAGCATTGTAGGCAGCTGAAGAAACAATGATCCCAAGTTCAGAGCAGGAGCTCACTGAAGTAAAGACATAGGGCTGGCTTAACGGTGGCAGCATGAGGTCTGTGACCCTGCGTGGTGTGGGTGGAGTGAGCTGTACACAAAGAACAGACAACTGGGGAGTAAAATACTTCAGAATGAAGAACCTGAAAGGAGGTTGGAATAGTAGTATTAGAGAAAACAGGCAGCAAGTTAATGGATCTTCAGACTGCTTCCTTCATGTGTAGAAATGAAGATCTGTGGCAAGTGGCTGCCACCTTATTTTTAAGGAAACTTATGAGATACTAACACAGATGTCAAGTTCTGCAGCTGTAATATTTCATACACTGCATAGTAGGCAGTTGCAGTTAGTTGTTTGAAATAAATGGCTGCATCAAGGGAAGAACCTGTGTGAGTTGTTCACTTGATCTGTTTGGATGCTGAAGCCAAGATAGCTGAGCACTGGAAAAGAGAGAGCTAAATGTCTGTTGATGTCTGCATTGTGTGAGCATTAACTTTATTTTGATGGATGGAAAAATTGTGTTATAAAAGCCCAGTGAGCAGACTTGAAGTCACACAGGTTTTCGTAGAGATGGTGAAAGATAATAGGTTGGCTTTGATGTCTTTTCTCAAACAGGACTAAAACCTTACTGGCTAAAAGATCTAGGTTAATGTTGACAGTGGAGCAGAGCCATAGCTGAGTATAACAAACATAACTCTGGAGCTGACTTATTCATGGCTATGTTTTTTTTAACTTCTATTTCTATTATTACAGACTATAATACAAGATCATTTCAACAGTCACAAAAATAATAAAGAATAAAGTGATTAGCACAGAATTGCAACATTGTGTTCATCTCCCTGTCCTCACTTTGCAGCCAGTTCACTCAGTTTCAATGTCTCTGTATCGTGCTGATAAAGGGACATGTTAAAGAAACCTTGAACATACACCAACGTAAACCTCAGAGCAAGATAAGGAAGGCCCGGATGGTACACATTTACCAAAGAAACTCCTCTGCACTTCTCTTTTCCTTACTTAAATTTATCAGAAGAAGCTGATTTCCATCTTGAGCAGCTCTTTCGAGCCCTGTGGTTAGAGATCACATTTAACTCTCTTAATGGGGATTTTCATGTCAGAATGATATCATGTTTCTGTCATTTTTAGATAGTGGTAGCAGTGACTTCCAGAATTTTGGGCAGTGTTTAGATATCAGTGGGGAGAAAGGAGTTTATTACTTTTTTCTTTTTTAAAGTGAATAAATAAACCTGGCTGAGATTAAAGTTACTGGGCAGTGAAATCTTTTTGCTCCTCCTGCATACATGGAAGACATCAGGTTAATTTGGGGTTTGAAGAGATTTTTGTAGTCAGGTGTCCGGCAAATAGACTATTATAGAGGGAAAGTATTTATAGTGAGAACTGTCATTCTAGAGGAAGGAACACCTGTGGAAATAAGAATATCTCACACTGGATGGAAGACCAAAACATAGGAGATTAGGTGTTAGATGTGGTACTTAAAATAGAAGAAGAATAAAGCAAATGAATATAAAATATATAATATAGAAAAGGAATAAAAGCAAAATCCTATCCTGGATATAGGATAGGAGAATGAAAGAGGAAGAATCTGCAACTTGGAAAGAGGGATAGTCAGGGTGGAGAAAGCAAAGAGCTGTGAAAGAATTGTGAGAGAAAGAGAGTGGAAATGGATCAAATATAGAAATGGAGGAAAGCTAGTGAGTGTAAAAGGAGAGAGATAGAAGCACAAAGTGGAGGCAGAAATCTACAGAACACTGCAGGTTTATCAGTTCAGCCTTTGCAAGTGCGGACCCTGAGATGATAAGATGATGTGGGTGGGGAGCAAGTTGTGGCTGGGACTTGGTAAGGAGAAGAAACACAAGTATCTGAAGGGATGGGGCAGTTCAGAGGCAGGTCAATAATGAATATGAAGAAAGCACCAGCACAGATCTTGCCACATAAATTAGTATTAATTCTATTTTTGCTTTATCTTCTGATTGCCATTAACTCTCACTGTTCTTCTCATCTCCATGCCACCCTTCCCTTAAAACCTTGATACAGATAAGTGGCTTTCCTCAGCATCACTGTTTGGTGCTTGTAAGTCAGAGGGAGCAGGTCAATATGCTGCTTTGAGTGTCCGTGGAAATAATGTGTTATGTTGCTGTGTAGGGTGGGAAACAGCTTCATTTCATAAAGCATTCCATCAAATGAGGATTACATTTGTACACTCATCCACACACAATCAGAAGATGTCAGGATTAAAGCTTCTGTGGTTTTTTGGTAGTTATGATACAGCCTTGAGTTATATGCTTGTATGCTGTGTTTTACCACACTAAGAGCAGTCAGTTTTATAAATAAGGAAGTTCTGAATTTAAGAAGAAAAAGAATCTCTCTTGAGAGTTTTGAGATTTCAGCTGCTTTATCTGTCTCCCTTCCTGCTCCCTTAAAAGCACCCACTTTGTTTATGCCAGCAGGATAAACTTCTAGACTTAGATATGCAAACAGAAGTCTTCGAATGATTGTTTTTCTTAAAAAAACCCCCAAAACCAAAAAACCGAAACAAAACAAACCAACTTGGTGCATTGCAGAAGTAGTGGTACACAGTGTTGCTATGATGACATTTGAGGTGACTATGAAGAAACTGCCAGTCAATCGAAAGAAAAGCAGTTACTGGAGTAGTGAAGAATGTTGGGCTGTAGGCAGAACTGAAGAGGACGCTGGTTTTGTCTGCACTTGTCTCTGATATGTCTCTCCACTGTTCCACCGAGAGAGCATCATTTCCTGCATGCTTTAAGCAAACATCTGAACCATTATGATGGTTTCTTTATTTCCTCCCTGCCATACACAACAAATTTGGCTGAAGATCTTCAGTGTTAAAAATAAATGGTGAAATCTAAACCAACATTTTATACTTGAAATAGTTTGAGGCATGTGTGCAGTTGCCTGAAGATTGAAGATAATTTATTGCATTGAGGCTTCTTCCTATTTCCTCCTTTCTTGTTTCCTCTCTAGTTTTGCAAAAGCATCTAACTGAGCTGCAGATGTGGTCACCTGTGAGGAAGGCTGATCTAATTTATGAGAAACCTGACATAAAAAAGTGTTAAATATGCTGAAAGTCAATTTTAGCCATGTAAGTGGTTTCTTTGCTAGTTTTACTGCACAAATATTTGTGGGGGAAAAGGTGTCTGTCATGCCAAATGAGAAGAATTCCACACTTTTCAGACAGTGTTTGGAAAACAGTATATTTTTGTGCAGACTGGCACACTTCAATTATCCCTTTCAGGGTGCATGAAGCTCAGGATTACAAGATAAAAATTGCTAAGAGAGAAAAGGAGTTCTTTCCTGGCTTTAACTTGATGATTAATTGCATAAATTACGTACTTATTTACTACCATAGAAAGCACTTCTGTACCTCTTCTGGATTCTGCCTGGTTTTACTTAATTTCTGTATCCACTGATAGTTGTTTGCTTAAGCAATGATGTTACCTGTAACAGAAACTTATTAGAAGTGGTGTCACACAGGCCTTTTCTCA
This sequence comes from Edolisoma coerulescens, assembly GCA_013397115.1. Lineage (NCBI taxonomy): Eukaryota > Metazoa > Chordata > Aves > Passeriformes > Campephagidae > Edolisoma > Edolisoma coerulescens. The sequence continues at coordinate 744,152 of VWZW01000500.1, forward strand.
TACTTGTTGAAACAAAGTTATGCACTAATGTCTCTAGATCAAATATGCTTAAATACTATTATCTCTTAGTATGTCCAGTATGATTTTAAAACACAAGTTATCATATGCATTAAAAAACACGTGTGGTTTTCTGTTAGTTCCATATACTGCTGTGCACAATTTAAGCAGCTTCCTCAGAGGAGGATGGTTACTTTATGTCATATGTTTTTATAAGTGATTATTTTGTGTAGTCACAGCATAGCTGGGAGTGGAATAATTGTACCTGTTGTGACATAGCAGTCAGGAGTCAGTTCCTTCCCATGCCATAGACAGACTCTGAGCAGGGGAGTCCAGCTGGGATCCCTGCTGCCCATGGCTGCTCTGGTGCTGCTGCTCCTCCCTTTACTTCTGCAGAGAGTCCTGTGTCTTCTAACCTGCAGCAGGTTAAAGAATGCCTAGTGGATGCTTGATCCCTGACCCGTCTCATCCCCCTTTGTCTTTGAACACAAGATTTCCATATTCCTTTTCTGCTTTCCAACAGATGATGAATTCCTGTGTGCCACTGGCTCCTTTTAGATCTCTTCCTCTGTCTTCTTACAGTGGGTTCAAGCTCTTCCATTTCAGAGTTTAATTGTCTCAGCCCTTCTCTTTTACCGCCTGGCTCTGCTCAGACTTGCCTTCAGTCTGCCTCTGTGGAGGAGCTGTTGTGCTGCTGTCCAGCATCGACCTTTCCTTGGGCCAGAATGCCCCTGATACCTGACACCAGAAATAGTAAGAAGCAATTCTGTAAGTCTGTTCTTGCAGTTTTTCCTTGGGAGCACTGCAGGAGCAGGGAAGCTTTACTCACACCATTGGTAGCAGCAATGTAAGAGCATTACAAATATCCTTCAGTGATACAGAATTTCTAATTCAGAAGACCGGAGCTTAGAAACAGTAGCAAACAGACACCCTGGACATGGATTTTTGTTTGTGAAAGAGTTGGATTTGATGTCTCCCTGCTTAAACTGTGGGTGGAGTTTTAAATGGTTTAGCTTGTTATTGGTTTTGGTTTTGAACAAACCGTTGGAACTGTTGTTGATTAGTCACAAGACTAATTTCTCTTGGAACAGCAAGGTTTATATTGGCAAACAAATAGAGATGCTATCAGAAATTCATTGTGTGGCATTTGCGTAACTGGATAGCAGTCAATTCCATCTGCAGTTTCCAACACATCAGAATTGTTGTATTCTTAATGTATACACTGAATTCAAAAACCAATTCAGAGTGACTAGTTACACAATTTTGAAGAATTAAAAAATGTATTATTCCAAAGCCATATGCTGTGTCGGCATGGTTTAATCACCGTAACTTCTACTCACAGTGTGTGATGCGAGATTAGCCATGTCACGCTAGAATCTTTTATTCAAAATTCCAGCAAAACATGGTTTGTTGATATGTTGGTTCTTAGGCCTGCCATAAATGGCCATATCTCTTTGTGGGATCAATGGGTACTGTAAATTACAAGGTCCTCTGCATACAGTAATGTGGCAAAAATCATGAATATGCTGGAGAGACATCTGTGAGTTGTTTATAGATCAGTTACAAAGGAGAATGATGCTGGCTGGCCTTTAGACTTCAACATTCCAAGATTCCAATAGTTTGGGATTCAGGTAGACAAACCTGTGCATGTTTTATGAGCTATTACTGCTCATGCTGCCTAGAGAGTGCTGTCCTGCTTAGGACTTTGCACTGACTTCATTAACTCAATTCAGTAGCTGTTTTATTAAACTTTCACAGCTTTTACATCTGAAGTCATCTATGAGTTAAGTACATAGCCATTAAACCTGTCCACCTAGTTTACAGAGGTGCTTCCAAGTTAATTGCATGGTAGTTATAGAAAATACACTTTGGATTCTATGTTTCTTAGGGTAAGAATATAGAGCACTTGGCAGAGGCATTCCTGAAAAAAACCTTCACAGACTTTTACATCTGCAAGTCTTTCCCCCCATGACTTCTGTTGTAAAGGATAGGTATTCTGCTTACTCAAGCTCAGTTATTCAATTAATACTTTGAATTTTTCTGGTAATGAAAATAGTGCAATATCTCCCATTTGGAAGAGTTTTGTATAATTTCATTTTATCTTTTCAAAGAATGGATTTTTTTTTTTAATACTTCATACAGTCATTCTGTGACTGTTGTAGGGTTTTATTTTATGGATCTTTGTAAGTGTTTTGTAACAAGTTTATTTTTGTTCTGGGTGTGGTTTGTTATTTATAGTAGAAATATTCTGTATATGCTATAAACCCTCCATGCCACCTATTTTGCACATACAAACAATACTGAGCTAGAAGCAGCATGTGATAGAGCAGATAGGTCCAATTGTGATTCTCTTAGGCTAAGTTGGATGTTCTATTATAGAGCAGATTTCCTGTCTTTAATCATAGACTGGGTGTTACCTTGTACTCCTGCTGTCATTTACTGTTCTTTTCTTTGTTCAGCAGCAGATGAACTTGACCCCTGTTCAATTTAACTCAAATCCAACTCTGCCCATTTCTTTGTCTTTGTTTCCCCCCACTCCACCAGTGGCTGCTCTTTGAGAACACGTGATGTGAAATTACTATTTCCTATGACTTTGTTTCAGAAACCTGTAATGGTTAACGGAGTGGTGCTGTTGTCCAGCTGAATTTGGTGCCACTCAGTCTGAGAAACCAACATTTTAGAAGCAATTTTGAACAATACATTAGTATTTTATTGATGCTACGCTGTTTCATATTAGCAATTTTATTTTCAAATGTCTAGTGAATATGAATGGCTGCACACATGGACTTGAATTGCTGTTGTGTTTGGTTTTACTGGTTGTGATGCTTGCAGGAGAACTTGGTGTTATCACAACCTGTTACAAAGATACATCATTAATGTGACTCTTTCCATTTTACCACATTGTTGTGATGGTCTGTTGTCTAATTTCCTCGTGCTTATACTGTAAAAACTCACTGATCATTCTAAGTTGATTGTAAAAGCTTCCAATTTGGTAGTGCTTTGGTATTATTATTTAAAACTGTGGATTAAATTTTAAATAAAAAGTAAATAGATGGACTACACATTTGGAAAAGGTTTCAAAAGCATAGCCAGAGACAGTTGGGAAATCCTCCATATGGAGGTTTTATTCTAAAATCTCCCTCTCCATTTCCAGTCCTTCTGCAGTCCCACAAGTTCTAATTTAGTTTGTCAAGCTGTACTTGTGACAGAAAGCTGAACAAAATCCTTTTAAGGACCAGGAGAGAAGGAAAAGCTCCTGAAAAGTTCTGAGCTTCTGAAACAGCTTATAAACAGTCCTAAAGCTGATGGGGAAAAGAAAAGGAAATTTGAGTTCCTCCTGATCTTTTCAGTTGGAAGAGGCATTTTAGAGTGGGTTTGTTGGTTTCTCCAGGAGGACTCCTGTTCATTCCAAACACAGAGGTCCTTTCACAGCCAGATCTGCTCAAACATCTCAGTTGTAGAATGAATCCTAATTATTTCTAAATAGAAGAGCAAGATTCTTCCTGAAAGCTAATGCTGTGGTTAGAATGTACTTAACACTTATGAATGTACAGCACTTAACAATTATGACCATCTTTTAAAATCTGACACAAATGCATAATAAGAGCAATATGATGGTGTCTTCTATTTATTGCAGCCCGGAAACAAATTTTGGTATTACAGTAGCAACCAGAAAACAAGATCTCCATTTTGCTGGATATCGCATAAACATAGTAAGAAACTATTCTTTCTCTAAAGAATTTACAATCTAAGCATATGTAAGAACATACTGTAACATTTCTTTAATAATACTAAATTAATTTTTTAAAGTAAATTCAGACCTGTTGAAGCTCTTAAATTTCATACATGGTGACAGATCTTTGTAATTCCTGGATTCTGTTACATGTTTTGAAATGGGATATTCCATTCTAATGGAAAATGTATGAAGCAGTATATGTAATATGATCCTGTCATGATTTGAGGTGTGTTCTAAGGATATGTAAAATGCACACTTAAAAATATTTATTACGTTGTTTTTGATGCAAAAATTGTACACTGGTGGTATCTGTCTCTTTCTAGATTGTGGTTAATTGTAAAGCTTTTCAGAGAGAGTTACATTTAGCATTCTTAAAACACTCATATTGCACAATGAGCAAACAGTTTCAACCTCTGTGCCAGCAGGCTCCCCAGTGAATTTGCAAAACTTGTTTCTTTTCCAAGCACTTCAGTTGTTTTCAGTTGTTCACAGCCTTAAATATCCTCAGAAGTAGCAATCTTAAGTTTCATCAATCCTCGTGTCTTCCCAGACACTTCCAGTCCTAAGCAGAGCTGTAGCCTTGTGAAAAGGTTATGAAATGAGGGCAGTTGTACTGATCCTAAGAAGATGAGATTGCATGTCCTGACTGCAGGGATACTGGGAGGAGATGGGGGAGAACTGCAGCACTTCCTGAGGGTCCTCAGTTGGGCAGTGGTGTAGCACTTGCTTCTGGACTACTACAGTCCTAGAAGCAAAAATAAAAATTATTCTCTTCTAAATGTCCTCAGCAAATCATGGCAATCTTTTTTACATTCTGGGAAGCATTATCTTAGAGTTCTGCAGATCTTTATTTCTGGGAGAATATGTGAGAAACTACAAACTCAGTGGTTTGTACTATGGGAGATGGGCAAATTTGGATGTCTTGCAGAGAATTTGCTACTGGTGAGCATCTCTCCCAGCCCTTGGAAGGGGCCAGGTCAAACCTCACAGCACTTGAGATGTGTATGTTCCTCTTTGTGTGTTAAAAATCCTAGCTGCAGCAGTAGGATACTGCCCTGGAAGAAGGATTTTTATGTGTTTATTTTCCTATTTTTAATTTCTGTAATTTTAAGAACTCTGGCAAAGAAAGCAACAGTGAATCTGCTTAGGTAGCTTTGCTTGCATTTTGCTGTGATTTTTGACACAGCAACAGGAAACTGTGTGCTGTCTGAACAAAGACTTGTCATGTGCTTCTGGTTACAAACATTTGACAGGCTTCAGCCTTACGCCACCATAGTGCTTTGGGCATTTTACAAGTGAGAATCCTAAGGAAGGAAACTTTCTGAGACATGGTGTTGTCAGATTTATTTTAATTTTTTAAGAAATCTAAATACTGAATAGCTGGTGTTCATTTTCTGTTCTTGAAAACTATAGTTACAGCAATATTTAATTCCCTTTACCTAGAGCTTTGTGGATGTTTCTGGCTATTTATTTGATGCTGTGTTCATGGTGCTGTCTTGTTTCATTTCATGTTTTGTTGGACTGGGCAGCACTGCTATAACTGCACAGGGACCAGAGGAGCAGCTTTCATATATTTACATATTTTGAGTTCGTCAGTTCTGATTCTGGACCAGATTCTTTTGAGAAAGTTGCTGTCTGGAATCCAGATAGGGTATCTTAGATTTCCTTCCTTGGTACCCGTGGCTGTTTACAATATAAGTAAGTTCAAGCTGCACTTTCTTTCAGGTGGATGCCCTTGATGCTGCTGTCAACAAAGTGCAGAGTACCTTGGAGGGATTCATGTGCAGCTGCAGGGAAAAAACACAGATAGAATGTTTTCTTTCCTCAGAGCTTAGAAAGCAGGTTTTGCCATCCCATTAATTTGTGTTGATTGATACAGGTAGGGGGCCAGACTGCTTTAAATGTTGTTTATTAGATTGATGAGAAGAAGCCTGACACAAAGCTGAAATCTGTGGTTTCTTCCTTTAGGCTTCTTAAATTCTGATGGCTGCTGAGGCAGGTGGTTATAGGTGGCCTAAGGAGTAGTGCAAGTGCAAATACAAAGAAGCATAACAAGTTAAAGTCTGTACATGTTGTGGTCTCCAGAAAGTGGAATACGGAAATCCAAATGTTACCAGGAAAACTGACTGAAAAATGCCTGCTTACCTGACTTCATCTTTGCTGCAATTAAAGAGCTACGGATATCATAACACTTGAAAAAATTGCACTCCTGTATTTGATCCTGGGTGGGGTGTTACCAAATTCTGATAGCAGAGGATTAGGGTTTCCTGTACCCCTGTATGGGGTAAAAGATTGTTTAAGAAATAATTTTAAGTTAATAAAGAGAGAGTAAAGAATGCTTGAAAAACATTGCAGGCTTATATATAGAATTTATATGTATTTCCTTGGAAAAATGAACTATGTTCTGCTGGAGGGGTCTGAAAAGAAGGTGGCTAGGTTGGGTTTTAGCTCACCTTTGGGCAGGGAAGACAGGCCAATAGCATTCACCAAGAGGGATGTACTTGAGTAATTTTTTAAGTCTTGGCCTAAAATGTCTGCTTTGTGGAAGGTCTTTCAGTCAGTATTTTCTGTCTGCAGGGATGTTATGGCTCCTCTTCTCAAAGGAACTGGTTGCTCACTGGTATCAGTTTCACCTTTTATCTTCTTCCTCCAAGCTCAGGAGAAATTTTTAATTCTGAAGGAAGATTGCAGCAGCTCACTAAGGACTTGTTTTCTTTAAAGATGAAGTTTGAATTGCTGTTATCTTGCTCCCCAAATTTAAATTTATCTTGACATTCTTGCCCAGTGAAAGAATGCCGAATTCTGCAGCTGGCAAAAACAGCTCTGTGTTTGTTGATCTGAGCAAGTCACAAAAGACTGAAGAGGATAGGGACAGAACAAGAGTGAGGTGTAACTCTTTCTTCAGTTATACTGTATTACCAGGGATAAAATCAAAGTCTGCACTTGTCCTTACATGCAAAATTGGGGTGCTCTGCCACGCTCATCTTTGCTCCTTTATTCTGGGGTGATTCTAAACCACTCTGTACTTCGTTTTTACCATTATGCCTCTGTTAATTTAAGAACTCCTGCTAAGCACATCCTCTAAGTTTTCAAATACTAAAAAAAAAACAAAACCCATAAAATAAATATTTTGAAGCTCTGCCTGGTATCTACCAGCTCTTTTGTTTGCTGAGACATCTACATTTGGAGATAGTTGTCTGCCCCTGAGTTTAAAGCCCATTGCTGCCATTTAAGAATTGCACAGGTGGGAGATGCACTGTGTTTCAGTCACCGAGGCTCAAAGTTCCCAAACGCCTACCTGTTATTTTAGGAACCTGTTAGTGATATCTTTACCTTCACCATACTGGTGCTGTTCACTTATTGGCTGTTTGTAGAACACTTTTGTCTGTTTAAAATATTATTTTGAAGCAGTGTGTGAGAGAAAAAACACAACAGAGCCACGACAGTACAGATCCCTCAGCTTCTGACACTTGCAGTGCGCTGCATGACAGGAAGCAAGAGCAAACTGTGTGGCTGCATGGGGAGGAGTTCCTGCCGAAAACTGAAGGACAGACATAGGGACTCCTTTGTAGCAAAGACTTTTCACTGTCACGCTGAACATTAAGAAACCTCCCAAAATCTGAATACAATACAAAATAACTCATGGTGTGGTGCTGCTTGTTTGTGCATCATCAGGTAAGCGTGAACCGGGATTGTGTAACTTTTTATTGTTTGTGTGTAAGTTGGAATTGCACTGATACTCCTTCCAAGCATGCCAGGATTTAAGATCGGGTATTGATTAAACCAAAATGTTGCTTGGCAGGAATGTTTCCTTCTGTAAGGAGAGAAATTTGCTAAAGGTTGGGGTAATATACTCTGCTATTCCCAATGGGATGGAGGATGGTTTATTTTTCTCTCTGTATTGGTCGTTGGTTGCTGCAGGATGATGGGTTTAGGTCTTTGCTTCTGATTTTCTGTCATACCCATGTAAACATCTCTGCCTCAGTCTCCTAGCCTGAAAATGTGAATTTTGGCTGATGCTAGGGTTTGAAGGGGAATATTTGTAGCAATATGCATCATTGTCTCCATTGTCAAAGTGAAAGCTGTAACACATCCTACTTACAGTGTGTTTACACTGCAGGATGATTCTGCTTTGCAGCATGTGGATGTGGTATCACCTGGAAAACTGGGTGCTGTTAAGGACACTGCATTTTGGAAAGATGAGGACAGAAAAGTAGCAAGATTGATAATAACTGTAGAAAATAGAGCCTTTGAGGGAGGTTTAACAGATTTAGTGCATCTTGTGTGTAGAAAAACAAGACTTGATATAAGATGTGAGTATAGGTTTATCTCTGAGTGTGTGTGAACAATTGCAAAGTGGGCACTTGTTCTCTGTACTTGCCAAGGGTAGCACAGGAATAAATGGGGTTTTTAATAGCAAGGGAGATTCAGGTTAGATATTTTGGGGATAAACGCTTCCTGATTGTCATGTTCATTAAGAGTAGAACAAAGTATAGAATTAAAAGCTTTCATTTCAAACTGCTGTATAAATACTTTCCAACCTGTCTTACATGTTGCAGTGGTTAGCATTTAGTACTTGGTTTTTCTTAATGATTTGTGCTGTTTTTGATTTTGGGCTGTTAATATGTGAATAGGACTAGCCCATTAGGGACACCAGAGAACAGATGTGATCTCAAATTTTGCAGCCCCAGCCCCAGTTTACAGCATCCTTTCTTGGAAATCTAGAGAGTGTCCTCCCATTTAAGAAGCCAAGTTATTTCAAAATATTTGTGCTGTGTTGACTAAAACTGTACTTTGAAGTTCTTAAAAATATGTGATCGAGGTGGGGGCCTGTAGTGCAAGGCAAATCAGGGATATGGAAACTTTAAGGCTCTACAACACCTGACAGGAAGGTGTAGCCAGGTGGGAATCAGTCTCTTCTCCCAGGTGACAAGTGACAGGAGAAGAGGAAACAGCCTCAAGTTACACCTGGGGAGGTTTAGACTGGATATTAAGGAAAATTTCTTTACCAAAAGCACTGTCAAGCACTGGAATGGGCTGCCCAGTGCAGTGATGGAATCACCATCCCTGGAGGTATTTAAAAGTCATGTAGTTGTGGCACAGAGGGACATGGGTTAGTAGTAGCTTGGCAGTGGTGGGTTAATGGTTGGACTTGGTGATCTTAGAGGGTTTTTCCGACCTAAGGGATTCTGTGACTCTGTGTTCAAGGGCATGTGTGCCCTGCAAGTGCACAAAATCTTTAAGGATAGAGTTAGAGCATTAAAACACCCCAACTTTGATTTTTCTTGCTTTTACAACCAATCCTATGCAAAACTCCCTCAGCACAAACATACAAGGCCAGGAGCTGCAACTCCATCACCTCATCTTGGCAAAGACTAAGGAATCCAGGGATTGTTTGCTGCTGGCTGATTGTATTACTTGGGGACATGAAGAACTGGATCTGACAGATCCCAGCTGAAAAGTGAGAGAACAGAAGATGAATCTAAATTGTGTATGGACTCTCTTAAATTGCATCTTATTTTTTATTTATAAACGAGGTGAGTTTAGAATCTTTAGATATTGATTGTGTTAATTGAAAGCATAATTTATGTAGAAGTGTTCAGATTCTGGCTGAGAAAGGATTCTCATGCAACAAAAAACTCCTATGGAAAAGAAATAAATGTAACTTATTTAGCTGAATTTGGTTTAGACTTCACTGTAAAGTTTGCAAAAGTTCCAGTGTATTTAACTCTTCTAGATTCCAGTTACTGGTCCTCTCCCCCATCTTCCAAAAAGGGGAAGGAAGAAGGTTAAATACCAGTCCTTAAACAAAGCTGTGCTAATCCTTGTCCTTACAGCATCCCGTACATGCGCACCCATTTCCTGTTGTTAATGTTAAACACATTGAATATAACTTTCATTTCATTGTTCACTACAGTGTTCCTTTTGCATTACATTGACTGGAAAATCTCCAATCCATCACAACAAGCAGTGCAGAAGCAGAGCCTGCTGCCTGTGGCGAGGGGAGGCGGGCAAGGAGCTGCCATTTTGGCCGGCAGAGATGTGATGTCTCCTGGAAGTGCTTAAAAAGTGTGAAAGCCATCAGTGGCAGAGATGACCTCACCTCCATTGCAGTTTTTGCTGTGCTGTAACAGAGCAGAGTCTGTTTTTTCATTTGTTTGTTTTCTTTGGAATATGAGGAACAAGCAAGTTCTGTTCCTAACACTGGTATCCAGGGCTCCTGCCAGCTGAATGTGTGCAGGGTGGGAAGCTGGACCACGCTGTGTCCCAGGGTCAGTGCAGGCTGTGCAGTGGGGTCATCTCTGGCCATTTCTCCCTTAAAAGCAATAATGTTTAGGATTTTGTGTCACTCTTGAGAAGATGAAACCTGGAATGTCTCTGGTATTCCAAACAGTAGAGGGCAGTGGAAATGTACAAGGAAACCAGTTTTGTTATAACACTAAAGAATTTTTGGTTGCAAGTTCCTTTTGCTGATATAACATAAAGAACTGTGATACCAAAATGCAGGGTAGCAGATTCTGGACTTTCAAAAAAATTTTGTGTTAGAATTCACTATTCTGAGCTTATGGTCTCCAAAAGCATGTATGATGCATCATTCAGCTAAAAAAGCATCATGCTCTGGGGAAACTTGCTTTAAGATGTTTTTGCCTCCCCATCCCTCAAACTCTTGTCAGTGGTACAGCCACGGAAGTGGGAGATGAACAGGGAGGCTCGCTGGTATTGGCATGAAGGTGAGTGACAGGCTGTGGTAAAGTGAAAAGAGGGCTGACCTTTAAAGGTGGTGGAAGAGCCATCTCCTTCTGAAAGGGCTTAAACTCTAGGCAATGAATTGTCACTTTCTTGTGAAATTGTAATTGGTTATCTAGGAACCAAGCCCCATATTCAACAGGAAATGCAGGTATTTCTTGCTGGGGATTGCACAGAGAACCGTTTGTGTGATTAATATGTCACATTCTGCTATACAGACTGTCTAGAACTGTGCATTGTATCAGCCAGGCTTGAGTTCTTTGATTTTGTTTGGGTTTTTTTTTTTGTCATCTCTTCCTATATTTCATTTTAGATGCTTGAATGCCAGTGCAGCAGGAGTGGGATATGATGGAAAGTGTGTAATCCTGCATGAGGCTGACTCTTTTTTTCAGTATCAGTATCATTCTGGCTTGAAGCTGGGTGATGCAACACCACTGCTGCCTCTTCTAGTTCACTTCTGAACTCTGCTTGGTGGGGTTAGAGCCCACCACCTGTGGCAGGAAATGTTAAATTAGTGATTACTCGACTAACCATAACAGAAGATTATTAATCTCTTGCCCAGTGATTAAGCTGAATCCAAGGCATATTTCCTTAACTGAGTAATGAAAAATGGTAAGAAAAATGCTGAAGCTTTTAGTCAGAATTTCTTCTTCTTGTATTAGGAATACTAAACTGAAATGTTTTAACTTTTCTGTTTGCTGGCTGTGTCATCTGTTAAACTTTTGGAAACATTTTAAATTAGCCAGGAGAATTGAAACATTCTCTACTTTCCTTCCAGTCCAGTTTGTAGATTTTTCTTTTATCATACCTCCCTTTTTGCATTCCTCTTAACATCTGTTTTGTACTGTTAGTGCCTCATCGCTGGACTCTGTTCTGAGTCCCCCATACTCTGTGGTGTAACTAACTGGGAGCTTGATAACTTTGAGATAATTTGAATGTGATTTGAAATGGAAACAGTGAAAACTTGAAACAGATCTTATAACACAGGAGCAACAGCAGATGGAATTTTTGGAGTCATTAAAGGAATAAATATGGTCTTGGCAAGTGGTGCTTTTCAGGGCTTTTTAAAGAGAGATAAACGTTTTTGTTGGATGGGTGTGGACGCACTGACAAACTACAAAGAAAAAAGAATGAGAATTGTAGTGGCTGAATATTCTTTTGAACTTACCAGCTTCTGTACATGTTAGAGATTTAAGAATTAGAAGGGTGCTTAGAAGGGCACATCTATATTTGAGTATATACATGTGGATGTTGCTGATAAAAAGTATTTACACACCAAGAGAATTTATAAGATAACTGGATTAAAAAAAAAAGTTGTATAAAAACTGTGACTAGAAATTCACATGGAAATCTGGTTTATTTTTGTGATTTGATGTCTGTCTATAAAGAAATGATGTTATGCTCCTGCCTTATTCCGAGCTGCTTCAACACTGGCTGTGATTCCTAAGGCATAAGGCTTTGGGTGGGAAGGTTCCTTGTAGGTGTAGAGGTGTTCTCAGCTGGCTCAGGAGATACTGATTGCTTTTTAAAATTAAAAGAAAACAAAATCATGTAATAATGCTGCTTTTCATGCAGACATAATCCACCCTTTGGAGTGTGGCTTAAACCTGGCCTGTGATGTTTGACTTTTTATTGAGTATTTGATCAGTTTTCTCCCCTCCTTCCACATTAATCCTTTTGATTTTATTTTTGCTCTACTTGATCTCTTCAAATTGATTTTCTTTGGTTAGTTTTGTTTTTTAACTCAGTCTGATACAGGTATTGTCCCTGATAAAAGTGTAACATAAACTGGAGAGGAGCATAAAGCCCAGAACAGTGAATCCCTTCCTGCCTTTTTCTCAACACTAAAAAAGATACAAAACTTTGTTAGCTAAATGGTTTTCCCTTTTCTGTATTATTGCAAATTACAAATGTGTATATATATACTTGTTATATGTATTCATATATATTTTTGTATGTGTGTATATATGCACTTCTACCTACTTACATTTATTTAAATCATATATTATACCTCCATTATTTACAAAGTTATTTTCTTCCAATTAGCAGTGTTGAAATGTCTTCAGATGTATATTCTGGAAAAACTGTTTCAAAAAATATTTTCATATGAAAACAATCAGAAATGCAGACTAATTAAATGGTTTCTAATTTTTCTTTGTTTTGGACTTTTTGTTTTGGGGGCATGGGAGAAGTCTATTTCATTAGAATGACTGGATTTCTGTATGAAAAAAAGGCTTAAGTTGTTTAGTGTTTGGTTTTGAAATGAGTCTGTCTGTGACAAAGAAGGTCTAAGGGTGTGATGTGCCTATGAAAATACATTATCTTGAACTGTTATTTGTTTTGATACCAATGTGTGTGCAGACACATTTCTAAGCATTTAGAATGGACAGATGATTTAACAAAACTCAGCAATTCTTCTGAAAAGCATTTCCTTCCCCATCACAGGATGGGTTTTGTCAAGCTATTTTTGTGTATCTTTGCATTTCATCTCCCAGGTGGTAAAATATAAATCTGTGGTATTGATAATTAAGACCCTGTGATGGAGACTATGTTAATCCAGCCTTCCTTATAACAATGTCTCATTGCTCTAATTCCTTTAATTAAATCATTACTTTAATATATAATTGGATATCTTACCTTCTCATCTCCTGTGAGATAATTATGAAAAGCAACTCTTTCCTGCTATGTTAAAGCCAGGAAGTGTCCTGTCTCTGTAACTGTGGATGTAGCCGCAGCCTTTTTGGCAAAAGGATCACAAACATTAGGATTCAAAATTGTGATACAAGAAGCTTTTTCAGCCTAGAGGTACATGTTCAGATGCAGGTAATGCACCTGTGTGGTCAGTCAGAAAACATAGACACATTTTTGATCAGAACATGTACTTGCTACTCTTTTCATGCAGGTGTGTACCCATTTTTAAGGTCTCCAAATACTGTGCAAAAAACAGAGTTATCAAAATGTTCCAAGCTTTGCTGTTTTCCCAGCAAGGCAAAGAGCATCGTAACATTTTCCAATTCCGTTTGGTTCATGTGTACATACAAATTCTAATAAAGAGATGCTCTGTGCTGAGATGGCATTTGTCCTTTGCTCATAGCCCAGTGTGGCATTACCACGGTGTTCTGTGTTCAGTGTGTCACTCAATGCTGCAGTGGGACATTCTCATGTGAAGGGGTGCTGGGGATGGTGAGGGAGCGGGGCTGGAGTGAGGACAGAGCCTGCCTTGCTGGGGATCCTGCAGTGCTTCCTCACCCAGCCCTGCCCTGGGCTCGGCCGGAGGCTGCTGCACCCCACTGAGCTGGGCTCCTTTGTTGAGAGGTTTGTATTGCTTCGTGTGCTGTGTCAGGTAAAACATAAAATGGAGAGCAACATAAGGGGTGATTTTGTGGGACGTGGCAGATTCAGGGGTCAGCTGCATTGTGCTATGGCAACTGAGATAGGACTTGGAACTCCTTTGGGGAAAAGATCTTTACAAAGAGCAGGGATTAATTTAATGAGCACCTTATGCTCCCTGCACAATATCCACTGCAATCTTAGATTCTAATCCACTTATTATGGGCAAAGAAATTTATCTGTGATCTGGTAGCTCAATTATTGGATTTTTTTTTTTTTTTGTTTTGTTGCTTAATTTTTTGTTTTTTTTTTTTTTTTTTTTTTTTTTTGCTATGGAGTTATGCCTCCCCCTTATGCAATGGTAAAAGCCCTTGAAACTCTCAGAAATATTAAAACATTAATCTTGCCTGCAGTGGTTAATATTTAACAATTTCTATATGACATGACTGGTGTTGCATAACCACTGAAACTAACAGAGAACATAAGGAGTATAATGCTTGCGAGCTTCCAGATGACATGTTATTCAGTAGATTTTTTTTGTGAGTGTGTATTACTTTTCAGTAAGTAGAAGATCAAAAATTAAGTGAGGAATGATCCTTTGATTAGCACAATGAAGTATGAGGTAGAGCAAGAGATCTATTTTGTGGAGGCTGCCCCAGATTTACTCAATATGTAATTGCTTTCCCTACACTTTACCTGTCTTTTCATTGCTTTTGGTCTGTACATCACAGTTGATACTGATTTGTTCCTCGGGAGTGTATTGATGTTTAGTTATATAACCAAAGAGGTTGCCTCTAAATAAGATTATGAGCATTTAAATTCCTGCTAACTCCATTTTGTGCCGTGCTTTACCTGAATAGCCTTGCTGTGGATGCTTGTCCTCATGGCCACTGCTTTGGCCACAATACCTTTGTGGTTTGGACCCAGTTCCCCACTTTGAATGTAGCAGTTAGAAGCCCACATGTAGTTGTTGTGTAATGTTCCTTCTGCAGTAAAACGATGTCCTGCCTCATTCAAATTCACTTTAATCCTGTAGCCTTGCCTGGTACACTTGTACTTCATATTATGGAATTTATAGTCTCAATCCACTTTCATTAGAGTTGGCCTGTGTTGGAAGTGCCACCTTCTGTGTTAATCTGTAGCCATGTGACTGCAGTAAGAATCTTATAATTGGTTGTTTAACAAAGGAGCTGCCTATTTGTTGTGCGTGTGGTCATTTGTCGCACTCCATTAGCAGTGAAATCAAGTCTAAGATGTCAGACTTAAAGCAACACCATCCCAAGGTGTGGATGCAGTTGCATCCTGTCCATCCATGCACCAGAAGCATCAGTTAGTATAGACTCAGATACACCAGATCCATTTTAATTTATCCTTCTCTTGTAGAAAGCTCTATTCCAAATCCAAACACCCTTCATTTTAACCTGTGTCCACTGTGTAGGAGGGCTGGTACTTTTCAGTTTTATAATTTCTTTTTATGAAATAAAGACTCGGTGTAGACTTAAGTAGAATCAATATATGAGCTTTTGAGTACAACTAAAGGACGCATGCATTTGTGTCCCCAGAATTCTAATTAGATTTGTGGAACAGTCTGCAACATGTTCACTAGAATCTTCGGAGATGTTACCCTCTGGGCAAGGTACTGACCTGACAGATCTCATCCCTATTTTGAGTTTTCACAACAAATTCACATTTGCTAACCCTAGGATAGTAATTCAGATTAGTTTACCTTGTGGGGAAAAAAACGAACCTTACAAAAGACTGATACAGGCTAAGCAAACATAATCAGTATTATCTCAGATATTTCTGTTCATAGCTCAGTGTGGTCTGGTCCAGAAATTTCTGTATTCTAGTCAGTCCTTTAACTTGTTGCTAAAAATCCATCCTGTAACAGTAAAGGGAATTTGATTGTGCTTAGTCTGAGGGTGAAGAATTACTTTTCATAAAACACTTCTCACGGTGTAATGTGGTGACAGAACTCATGGTCTAGTTTCTGGATATTAAAGATGTTAAAACACAGCTGTTGCTGACTTTGAAATTATTGTTTTAAAAAGTATCAGAAGTTATTTTCTGAAAAAAAGCAGTATTGTGTTTAAATGAGTCAAAGATCTGCTGAAAACCAGAGTAAATATAAAAGGTTTCAACACCTAGAGTTTAGTTTTAAAACAGTATTAAATCAAACCATCTGGATTTTGTGATAAATATTCCTTATCTTTTTTTCATCAAAGAAACAGTTCTCAGAAACCATATGCTTGACCTAGTAGATTCGAAGTTGTTTCACTGGCTTGCTGAAATAAAACCTCCAGGCTTTGCAAGAGCTGGGAGAATGGGTACTGGAGGGGGGTGGGGGAATATACAGTCTTTCTATATATTTTTTTTTAATTAAAAATACCTGCATTGTGTGCAGCCTCTGCCTTTTAGCTGAGCTTTGGGCATCCCATAAGCTATGAACTCTGTATGGCATCTGTCTGGGGTTTTTTGCTCTCTACATTGCTCATCTTTGACTTCTGTAGACTGGAAACTGAATCCCAGCTATAATAACGTGTGACTGCTTATCTCTGGTTGACAGTGGAACACAACATAGCTGGATAAATTAGAATCATGTATTCTGTGACTTCTCTTGTTTCCTGAATCTTCCTGGCCTGGTAGAAAACACAGAGCTCTGTTAAATGACATTTCATACTTATTTGAAGTTCATGAAGATTAATCTTGTGGTGAACCTGTGTGGGGCGGCGAGAGAAGAATGCTATGCAATCAATATGATTGATAAAGCAAGCTTCGATTTATTCCCGAATAGCGCAGCCTTTTATACACACTAAGCACAATGGGTACAGTGTGATTAGCAATAATGCCTTATGCACGGTGTCTGCGTATGCTCTGTCCTTGATGTATCTTTCTATGTTCTGTCCTTGTATCTTTCTTCAGGGTTCTTCCCCGTCCCACGGTCTCTGCCGGCGATTCAGTATTCTTAACAGTTCAGCTGTCACAGCACAATTGCCTGTGCCGGCCTGCACGTCTACAATATGGAGTGCGGCCTGCTCTCTAGCAAGCTGTTCTGCTGCCAGCCTGCTCTTTAGCAAGCTGTCTGCTGCCATAAAGCTTCCATAGATCCATGTCCGTGTTCCTTGAGCCATTCTCCAACACCTGTGAAATGACACAAGGGAGGGCTTTTTGCCGTTTGCAAACCCCAAACTTCAGTATGGAGCAGAATGCAATCACTGACATGGAGAATGAAACCCTAACACATGTAAATGTAATTCCTGCAGTACATGTCACCTTTTATCCTCACTGTATTGACTGTCTGGGGATAGGACTTGATTGCTGAAGGTAGGCCTTGAAAAATCTGAAGTATGGGCTTTCAGCAAAAAATAATTATTTCTTTTCCTGACAGTCTCATTAGTTACAAAAGTTCATATCAACTGCCAAAGTACAATTTCCAACATGGAATAATTACCTATGCCTTTAGTTAGAACTAAGTTTCTTCATTGAACTGAACCTGTCCGAGCAGAAAAAGGAACAGCTTTTAATTCACTATGTGCTAATAGGTAGCTTTTCAACTTGTGAAAAGAGAGTTTATATTCACATACATGGTGATTATAAAGATGATGAGAGAAAATTAACCATATATACACATATATTTATGTGTATGACATCATGATGTATACTTGTTTCAGGATCAAGCTAACGGTAGTTGGTACTGTTCATCAAAACTGAGCTTTCTTCTCATTTTGCTTTATAGAAAAAACGGAAACAGAGTACTCAAGATGAAGATACAATCAGTATCTGCAGCCTGGATACAAGTGTGAGTAATTTAATTTTCTCTTTTGCCCTCCCTCTCCACCCCCTAAAACTAAAATATGGCTGTTAAGAGTATTCTGAAATCAGCCTGTTCCATCTTCTCAGCTGTATTGTTTTCATAGCATGAATAACTTGTTCTGCTTGTTATGAAAAAAAAAAAAAGTTTGTTATATTACTGCTCTCACTTTCTGTATTAAAACTTTTAAAAGAGAAATGAAGTCATAATGACAGTTCATTGTAAAGCATTGAATCTCTTATTAGTAAATAATTATCATGATAAAAGGGCTTTGTGAATGCAGGATTTAAATGCAGACCTTTTATACCATTGCATGGGTGTATGAGAAATTCCATTTCAGTTGTCATTGGTGGCTAATGTGAGCTATAAGAACTAAACTCTTTCTGTTGATTATGGTGGATGTTGAATCAAAGTATTAATGAGGGTAATTATGCAGTAAACTGCAACGTGTGTTGTTTTTCTGTAAACTTGTGACATAAGGGTACACTTGAAGTTATCATTTCAAATCCATGGAACTAAAATAGAGGTAGGAAAATTTGCCATTCCTTCTGTTCAGTGTTTTCATCAATATTTGCAGTGTTCTATTCACAGTCAGCTGTTGAACCAGCTTTCCTTTTCTGTAGACCTCTCACGTAGTACAGACAAAGTAATGGAAAAAACAGAGAATAAACACTGCTTGTTTTAACAGTTTTATTTATTAGCAAGTGTCAAACCTAGTGCTGTGGTTTCTTTAATGATCAGATGTTAATTTTGGTTTGAAGTATACCTGTTCTTTGAAGAATTAATTACATCTAAGGGCTCACCTGCCTGGATGGCTGCAGACAAATGCAAGCTCTTGCAGGCACTTCAAGTGAGCTGGGTAGAATCCAGCACTACTCGGGAAATCATAAACCCACAGTAGCCTGACCTTGTCTGTGAGCTAATGCTTTAATGTTAGTTAATCCCATCAGACCTTACATTGGGCCCAACTTCAAAGGAATTGTTATTCCTTTAAAGGAATTGTTGTTCTTCAGGGAAAATTGGAAATTGTTGACTATTTATTATTATTTTGGACAAATTGATAGGTTTTTTTGATGCTTAACTTGGATCTGGGATGGAAAATGCTTGGTTTAACTATTTTATGTTTCTGCAAAGAGTGTGTATTTTATTCTTCTATGATTAAGACAATTAGGTAAAATTCTCTTGAGTAGAATCTGTTATACTGCTGTAGAAATACTTGGATGAATATAGCTTCTCTTTTGGCTAATTGCTAAAGATTGAAATACTGCTTGAAGGGGACAGTTTCTGCAAACAGAAGAACTCCTGGAGGAGAGTGATCTAATGTGATCTTATCTCTGAGTTTGCCCCACAGAAATACAGACAGAAAGCACCGAGCAAAATGAGGTTTGTGGTTTACTGATGAGCAATAGATACAGCAATAATAATAGCAATGTCCTTCATTTGCAGTTATTAGATACCACTTAAAATTTATAAAATATTATTTCCTTGGTACTGCTTTTCTGTGTAACCATTATTATTGGCAAGACAAACGTGAATCGGAGAAGAGATAAAGTAATTCACTAAATGTTGTTGCTGATCTATAAGACCATGACTAATAAAGCTACTGGATTTGGATTTTCATTAAAAGATTTGTAAATCCCTACTTTAGAAAGATCTTGTCAATGAAATGTGTGAAGGGCTGTTAAGAAAACTATTCCCACTGTCATCAATGCAGAACTTCATCAACAGAACTCCACTGTTTCAATTTAAATGCATGCTGGAGTCTGTATTACAAAATAGGGGTAAGAAATGAATGGGTGAAGAAGTTTGAATGTTTCCTTGCAGTGCTTCACAATCACTCAGGTCAACAGGGTGGGGAATATCCCATGAGGATATAAAGGGTATGCATTGTATCTTGAAGAATGATCAGTTTATTTAAATGTACAATTTATATAAACATTAGTTGATTTATTTTTTTTTTTTGCTTGAGGTAACTTCAAGCCTGTCTCCCCTTTTTTCTGTTACCAGGAAGTGCTGATTAATTTATGCTGTACAGACGATATTGTCTCTTGTGTCTCTGAAACTTACTTTGTTGTGAACTCCTCTACATTGCAGTACTACAGTTTCCTGTTCAGCAGGTGATACATACTGTGCCCTCGCCACTGACAGGAGTTGCTGTCAGGGCCAGTTTGCCTCTGGCTGTGACAGAAGACTTAAACTGTCATGGTGACTGCCTTGGAGAGGGAAGGTGCCTTTGGTTAAGAAAATGAGCCTGGCATGTGACTTCAGAACAACCCCCTCAGGTATTTTAGCTTCAGGTGATGGTTCAAGTGTGCCCATCAAAACTTGGTGCTGTTGACATTAAAACAAGTTGAGCAGGAACAGTTCACATTTTCTCGTGACTTGTGTTCCTGCCCATTAGATTGTCGTCCCCCCAGCCAAGGAGGACTATCATCTTTGTGAGCCTCCTGGACATGGCAAATAAACTTTTGTTTTTCCTTTCATGTCATATTTTGCTTATGATTAATGATAAAGACAGTGTTGAGGATGCATCCAGACTGAATACCAAGTGTCTCATGTGATTAGAAGATATTGGAGGGTCTTTTAGTTGCACTGGGGAATGTTGTGGCACAAAAGGGATGGTTGGAACTCAGCAGTCCACGGCTGAATACTTACCTGTAGAGGCATTTTCTTCTCTGTGTGTGTTTAAATGCTATTTATATTGAGGAGAAATGTTTCTTTTTGTGTCTTGGGTTTTGATTTTAGAGAGCCATAGCTGACATCATAGGTAATTCAAGACTTTTGTTACAAGGCAGAGAGTTGGCTGTCTTTTGTTCTTGTGTTTGTGATGGCAAATTTCAAAGAGAAGGAAAATGTCAAAAATAATCAGTTCATAAATCACAGAAACCAGCTGTGGTGGTGTTATGCAACGTCACTTTTCCTTTCTGTGTTGTTCTCCATTCTTCACATACAAAGTAACTTATTCCCAAAAATGGAGAGGGGGCTGAAGAGTGGGGTGAGGAGAAGTATCTAGAATAATCAAAAGTTTGGGACAGCTTCTGTTTAAAAAGCAGTCAAATATACTGAAACTTATATAAACTGGAATCAAATATCCTGGGAACAAAATGGCGTGTGATTAGTTCCATGAGAAATGGTCCGTGTAAGGTCATTCTTTCTTTTGGGATTAAGGGCACAAAATAAAGCTGTTTGTAGGTTCCTACCAAAGCAAAAGGGATGCCATTTCACCTACCACACAGTGGCACAAGTCTGGCACAGGGTGTTGTAGATACCAGAGGTTTTGCAGGAGTTCAGAAAACAGATAGGGTAAATTAATGGAAGAAAAATCCATCAAGAGCCATTAGACTGAGTGAAGCCACCCATCTGGGGAAGGCCTTGAAGTTGCATATTTCTGAGTCTGGGAGAGCAAGCTACGTGTCTGTCACTAGGTGTTTACTCTGCTTTCACACACTTCCCTGGCCAGCTTTTTTTCACTACTGCTGGAGAAATGGTGCTGGGCTGAGATCCATCCTTAGCCTGTCATGGCCATTCTGAGGAGACCTTGATTAGCCCAATGCAATACCTTCTTTTCTTCCAAGCAATGACAGTTTTGAAATTACTTAATGAGGGCTCAATTGGAGTCTTTGGATTATAGCATGATGTAAACAATTAATGTTCAGGTTCCTTTGTCTAGCAACTCTCTTATGCCCTTGAAAAGATGTGACAAATTGTTTATATGTATATCTTCAATGAATGCATTTATTTTCCAGGACTAAGAATATGAAAATTTGAATGCGTGTGTTCCCTATTATGAATTTAGATTTTAACTGGGATAATGATATATCATTAAATTTTTACAGATAATAAATCTCTAAGGCTGTGTAATAAAACTGGTTATTTTTTTCTCCATCTCCCTGAGCTGCTCATGTAAAAAGCTCGTGGTGCATTCACTCTGCACTGGCTTCACAAGCATCACCTCGGGGATGCACCTCCTTTTTGTCCTTGGCAATGGAAAGATCTGGCCATGTTTACCGTCTAACATTTCCAATTTGTGTAAATGTATCTGTTGGCCACCTTTGTCCAGGAGAGGGTGGGGGATGGCAAAGAAAGAGGGTGTTAACTATTTAATGACTGGATTGCTTCATACCTGGGAAAGCAACATCCATATGGGTCTCCTGCCAATTACATCATCACGTGTCTACAATCCTTTTAAAAATAGATTTAAAAATTTTTTCTATGACTGACCATTGCCAGACATACCTGTCTTTTCCAAGGGAATCAGTCATACTGACAGAATTTCCTTTCACAGGAAACACTGCTTGGAGCTTTGCTGACTCAGGACAAGGACTAAGCACGTTGAATGATCTTTGTATTTGTTTAGTGACCTGGACTGGTGTTGATGCTTCAGGAGTTGATAAACTGGCTTATTAAACTGACTGGTTGGACTTGGCTCATTTTATTGCCAGCTTAAAGAAGAGGATTTGCAAATCCCCTCAATGTCAAATAGTTTGTGATAACTTGTGACAGATGTGGCCAGCAGACTGTGAGGGCTGAGTGCATGAACATCCAAGGCCACTGCGGTCGGAAGTTGGTATTTAAAGGGAAATGTGCCTATTATCTGACATGGCTTTGTTCATGTTGGCCTCCACTGGGAAGCTTAACTCAGTCAATGGAGTTCAGTCTATCCAGTTAACTCAGCCACTGGTGTTTCACGCTTGTGCTCTTAAAATGGTGGCAGCTTCTCTATCTGCATACGCATATTGATTTACAGACATTAAGTAATTAATATGACTTACATAAACTTCAAATTTTATTGATATCCCTTTAAAGGCTGGGGAATTGGGACAGAGAAACTGAGACAGCTTGAAAGATCACAGAGGATAAAGTACTTTTTTGTATTTAAAACACCTCCATGAGCTCTGCTCTGTGTTCCTCCTGTTGCAGACAGTCTCTCCTTAGTTAAATTCTGAGCAGCTTCTGGATTATTTCTGTCTGTGCTTTTGCTCCTCGTTGCTGCAGTGACTTTTGTTCTTTCCTCATAACCCAGCTTTGAAATGTGGGTCTTCGCTCAGTGCCACTTTCTCGCAAGCCTGGTGCAGCGCTGAAGGATTGTGCTCCTTACTCAGGCACAGGCACCTGGTTCTTTAGCTGTATTCCATAATTATTAAATATGGTTAATACATCACACTGAGCAAAGTGGTGGTGAATGCTGTTATCTGGAGATTATTGCAGAGAGCACTCAGCAAGGTACTTAACAGCAATGCATTTTTAATGGCTGTTGTAAAAGGGGTAACTGCAAAGTAGTTGAAATCTTGTAATGGTGATGATACCATGTGCCTCATGTCTGAACTCTGTAAAATCATAGGTAACTTAGGAGGTATCCAAACCAAAAACCTAACACAAAACTTGAACTTTTTAGAATAAAATTATATTTGAGCAAAATTCCGTCCAGAAAAAGAATCAGGGCAATGGTGTGCAGTTCTCCTCTGCAATTGGTTGTATGCAGATTTGTTGTAAAATTATGGAAGTTGCTGTTGTTGTTATATTCAGGAGAAGGAACATACAACAAATACATGATGAACTAGGCATGTAAAACAGTTTCATTAAGAAGATTTCACTAAAATTTCAGAAGAGCTATTTAATTTTGTTATATATAACAGTTATCATTACTGAAAATTAAGCTCTGCCAAATAGTCACTTACTATTGAGTGAACTGGAGATGTCTTACTGCTCATCTGTCTACTTGCAAGTTAATAATATGTCCGAGTATAAAATACAAACAAAAAGGTACCCAGACTTAAGCTACATTTGCATACACTAGATCAGAGTTCATTAACTTGGATTGCTTTTAGTGCAAAGTGATCATTTATTATGTATTTAATAGTCAATATAGCTGAAACATTATTTGACCTAATTAAACTTAATTATAAACTCAATTATATTTGATTGCTAAGGTATGGCGAGCTAGCTTTATAAGCTTAGAGAGGATTACTTCTACATCAGCTTATCAGAGTCAAGATAATTAAAATATATATTGTATCTGGGTCTTTTTATTTCTATAAACTGTGGTCTGTTGCATGTTCATAGTATAAAAGGTCTTCAGCTTGCCCAGTAAGATGTATACAATATGTTTGAATTATTCATGACCTTTGAATATTGCTGGGTAGCAGGGTGGTCAGTGCTCATCTGGATTCAGACTTCATTATACAGTGACTGTTCTTAATCCATTATTAATCCCTCATATGATTGTCATAGACTACACCCTGTCTGCTGTTGGCATTATTTGGAGTAATGTTCTGTATCTTAAGGCTCTGTTTTGTTATTCTCTTGCTATTTTTCATTAGATAAGGCCTACAAGTGCTCTACTGGAAAATGTGTAAACTGCTGGTCAGGCTGCATTTTCCCCTCCCTGCATTCTAGTATGATCTCAGAGTTCCTGTGTAGTTATACAGTTACTCTATTTATGTGAACAACTTCTCAGAATTTGGCTAATTGTTCCAGTAAATCTCATGGATTGTTTCAGTAAAACAGCAAATGTGTGATGAGCTTCGACATCTTCAGTGCAAATCTGCCTGTACAAATATGCCAAACCTTTGGAAACACAGACCAAACTGTCTTGAAATGTACTTGTGCAACTGGGAACTGAGTAAGGAAATGTTCTCTTGTACGTATTCACCCAGTTTCTAGAAATTAAAGATGGTCTATAGATACCTTAAATGAAGTATGATCATTAAAATAACTTTTTTTAATAGTTTAGCTCGAACTATAACATATCATACCGTGACTTGCTGGCATCTCTTTGTCTGCTCCTATTTAAATTCATGTGCAAGGCATAATTTGATACAACATCATCAATTTGTTGTAGATGCCTTTCCCTTTGCTTTGAGATTCTTTATTTATACAATTCTTGGTATTCTGCAGTCTCTGAGGGGGGAGTAAAGCCACAAAATGGTTTTGTAGGGGAACTTTTGCTGGGGAACTTGTTAGTTCCTAGCAAATGATTTTTCTTCAGATTTTTTTCTCCTGATGAGGCATGCTCAGTGGTACTGATCTGAAACCGAAATATGTGTAACTGTGGAGCAAGAAAGATGTGATAAAATCCCAAACCTGATGATTTTCAGACACTGCAAAGCTATCTCTTATACTTTTGCCATGGGGTTTAGTTGTTGATCAAATCTTAGATTGTAATAAAGTCTTGAGAACTGTGGAAGACTTCTGATACAAATCTGGAATCAGGTTATACCAATTCTTAGACTAGGTGTGTTTTGGTGAGATGCCAATTTTTTCTTCCCTTGGCTGTACTGACAAAAGAGAAGAAAATGAGCTAAGGTTTTGCCTCCAAATCAGAAATTTTTCAAAAATATCCACTCAGTCTGTGGACTTTGCTCCCAACAGCAGGAAATTACCTCAGTGAGAAATATATGAGACAAAAGATAACTTTATCTTCAGAAATATGAAGATTTTGTTATTTGTATGATATTTGCATGTAACACTTTATCTTTCTGATTCAGTCAAAAGTAGTGTACACAAGTCTGTGTTCTATTTCAAAGATTTGCTTTGGATAATAATAGCAGTGTAATTTATGATATTCTACCATAACAGAAAATGGCAATTGAAGTTTGAATTCAGTTTAAATTACTTTTGGGTTACAGAAACAGGCTTGACATTTGCTTATTTTCCACATGGCAAATGGGGAGCATTTGTGAACTGAAATTAGCCAGATGTTATTGGCAGCTATGAAGTTGGATATCCATTAAGCAATGCATGTGGTGGTTGGTTTGATGAAGATTTGCAGAGGAGGTTTTCATAATGAAATTGAATCAAGTAATGAGTTACTGTAATTTGGTTTATTTAGAGGTCAAAATAAAAACCAATATTAGTTCTATAGTGATAAATATTGTATAATGCCATACATTTTCTAAAATTAAGTTTTATACATTATTATTGGTAACTCTGTTTTATATTGAATTTATAATATGGACTGTGCAGACATAATTTGTAAGAAAAATGAAGGCACCATGTAAGCAATGTGCTGTGTGTGGCCTGGAGCCAAAGAGTTGAGGTTTTTCAAGTTATGTTAAACTTTTGACTGAAGCAGTCTACCTATATTTATTCTATTGAAGAGGGAAAGGATGGCTCATTCATCCTCAAATAATATCCACTGGGAGTGTTTGACATAGTCCAGTGCTTACTGAAGTCTCGAGTGGCAGCCAAGTCAGGATTTCATTGAATAAGCATGGCTGTATAGTTAAAGTCCATAAATTTCTGCAATGCCAGCTACGTTTTGGCTGTGCCTCTAGAAGTGACCAACTGTAACAGGAAATTAAGTTTGTACATAAATACACTAGGATGCCTCTGTACATCATAGCATGAGGACAGGCCTTACGAGGGCATTGTCCCATCCGTCTCTCAGTGGCTGAACTAAATGATAATGAAATTATTCATTGCAGATAGTTTTGCATGGTCTTTTTTAGAAACCTCTATTACCTCTGCAGGCAATCCAGCCTAGAGCTTCTCTGTCTGTTGTTAACAAGGTTTCCTAGTCACAAACCAGTTTAATGCACTGTCTTTTACCACAGGTGGGCGTTCAGATCAGTGTAAGGCTATAAAATCCCCTGAACAGGTATGGGCAGGGGATCCTATACTGTACATTTTACTGTAGCCAGGACCTACAGATAACCAGTTCTTTCAGATTATGCCTTTTCCGTAGGCAGGTCAGAGGAAGTATTTTTGTTTCACCTAATGTGAAGTTAAAGTAATTTTATCAATATATTGAGCTGATTTTCATTAAATAATAGATAACGTCTGCCTCCATATTTTGAAGAAACCTCTTATACTAGGCTTTGTATTTTTTAAAACAAGCTGCATCTTAGCAGGAAAATCATTATCAAATAACTTCTTCAGGAAGAGCTTAGCAACAAGAAAAGCAAAGCCAAGCTTACTGTTAAAAATTTTCTGGTAGGTACTTCCTAATTTTAGCTGGTGAAAGTAGTTTTGAAAAAAAAAAAAGAGATAAGAAGTTTCACTCAGATATTTGTGGTTACATGGTCTATTTGGCTTGTTTTTATTCCATCATGAGCATTAAGTTTTCTGTGTACCCTTCAGTGGATCATTGGACTTCTCTCTTGATCAGATCCTTATCTGAAAAATGCAAGTAATTATGCGTGTTTGTTTTCCTAACCTGCTTTGAGACCAAAATGCAGAAATTCCTGGAGGAGTGTTCTGCACTGCCTGTGCTGTGACTGCAGTTGGAAGGGTGCATCCCAATGCAGGCTGTCAGCCAAGGCCACTCCAGTGCAGAACAGTGTAGGGAGACACAAGCAGGTCAATCTTATAACACAGAAGCCTAACATGACTTGTCATAAGTTTCATACTTTTCTCTGGGGTAATCTTAGAATGCTGTGGTAATGCCACAATAATCCTAGAAAATTATCTCTGCATAGCAGTGATTTCTCAATTCATTTGGTAGGCTTTAGGTCCTCTTATCTCTTAGGGAAAGTTTTTTATTATTATTTCTATCATTCTGTTATCACTGTAAATCTGTAATCAGGACAGCTGAGGGGTATCTGCTTACAGCTGCTGCCTCTGTTATGCACCTGCACTCTGTTCCCTTTCCACGGTGTGGAAAGCAGCCAGGAGGGGAAAGCCCCCAGCAAATAGAAGCTCAACAAGTGTTTCTAAATGCTCTAAGAGTATTTTACAAAAAACCACGATATGTTATTTTTAACAAGTGTATGAATATGTTTGTCAATAGAATATTAGTGTGTCACCTCTTCTGCTGCTGAACAAAACTGCAGAAAGAAGAGAATTAAAACTCACAGAGTAATACTCTTGGGGTTTAAGATATACCCACTAACATACAGAAGGCTGAGCAAGAGTATTTTGTAAAGTCAGCCCACCTGGATGAGGACAGAACATCTCTAGTGGTAACTTCTGAAATATTTACAGTTATTTGAACTTGTTCATTTAGGTGACTACAAAAATTAAAAAATTGAATTTTTTTCAATTTAAAAAATTGAAAAATTTTGCTGTAAACCTTCAAGGTTCATTCACTCAATTCTACATTTGCAGGAGAAAATGTAAATTTGCTGCTATATTAGAGGATTTTTTACTTACTTCCTCTATACTGTCTTCTGTCTTATCTGCTAAATCAGCCATTAGTTGGATTAAAAGGTCTATTTTTTAACTGATCTTTTAATTCTTAGGGCAATGTTTATAACAATCTAGCTAATATTTTTAACCACTGTTCTCAAAGAAACCAATACTGAAAGGATTTGACTTTGTCTTGGGAAATGTTCAGACCTTCATCTGCTATTTTTGTACAAAAAATACATTATTTAAACTGTATATATTTGCTTTGTACTTGTGGTAGCGGTTGTCCTTTGAGTTTTGTTTGCCTCTAAGAGCTTAATCCCTTCATGGAGGAGGGATTCACTTGATTTATCTCAGTAATCTGGCTTCTTTGCTGAACATTTGATAGAATTGGAAACCAAACCACAACCTTTTTAAAGCTCTCCTTCCTGGAATGCAGGCAGCTTAGCTGCCAGAGATATTCCTTTGCATTACTTAGAATTTTATACCAGGGTTTTTGAAAGATGCGTAGGTAGTGATGGATGCATTAATCTGCATAGAATTGTCACAGATGCTGAAGCATTTAATTCCCAAACTTGACTGTAGGTAACTTAATACATTCAAATATCTGTGGTTGTGTGCTTAATGGTTCTACTCAATTTTAACTCACTGTGAGAATGTAATTGACTTTTGATTTGATTTTCTAAAAATGTAATTCAGAAGACAGCAACAGTCCACTAGCCTGGCTTTTCTTTAGCATGTTGATTAAAAACACTTTATGAATTTTGGTGTATTTCCTCTTAAAACTCATAATTTGAGATTTTTCCCTTCCAAATCACCTTACTGTACTGAATTACGTTTTTAAAGAAATGTAAATTCGTCATCCTTGTGTTCAGAACAAACTTGATCTCAATATATGCAGGGCACTCACCTGGTGAGGCATCGATCAGCCTGAGTGACTTATCCACTTGATAAAGTAAAACAAAGTGTTATGGTGCTGTTGTGAATGTTAAGTTTATTCTACATCAGCTGCCTATTACTGAAATAAATTTCCAATTTCTTAAGGTTTAGTTTTGCAATTATGTAGATAAACACCTGATTATTAAAGCTTTAAATAATTTAAATTACATAACACGAGAATGTGTTCCTGCTGGTGTAGCTGGTGGCTGTGTAGGAACCCTGGTAATTACAGAGAATGTCCAGAGCACTGCTAGAATTACAATTCACCTGCTTAAGGCCAAAGTTGTAATTCTGTGGTTTTGCTTTGCTGTGTTCTAGGTGAGTTCTTCAATGAAATGTAAAAAATAGCTTTGTGTTATTTGGCCTCATTGAATCCTCCTCAAGAGATCTCACTGACTTTGTTGTAGCTTTGAGTCATGGGACATGCAAATGAAAATGTAGAATAGTTGAGGCTTAAATAGATAAGTTTGGTCAAGATCTTTTGTGTTATTGTCATAGCAGTTCTGCCAAGGTTAGTGAACACGTTTGAAAGTAATTGAAACTAATTGTACCCTTCCAGGACTTCAATAATGAACAAAACAAATGTAAGCCCTTCTCTGGAGGGGGAGAAGCTGGCAGTAAATTTCTTCTTCCTGTGAAATTAATGGAATTTCTTCCAGAAACCATTGATTTCATCTAAGGAGTAGGAACCCAGGTTGTGTGAAAATATTAACAAAGACAAGTTGCAATTTGAATAGGCATATGGTCTTATTTATTGCTTATAGATACCTTTGTATCAGATCTTTCAGCTTCTAAATCAGATATTATTTGTCTAATTTATATCTGTTGTTGGATCCAGAAATGGTCATGAATGTGTATGTGGTGGGATGTAAACAGGATGAGACTTCGGAAGAGGCAAACTGTGTGAACTGGGTTTTGTCATAAGGACAAAAGCATTCTTTGAGAGTCTACACAAGTGTTTGTTATACTATTTACTAATTAATCATTCATTAAAGTTCTGAAATTATTTATAGGTAGTACAGAGCAGTCGGATGAAGCTTTTCTTACCTCTTTTCTGAAAGCTCCACAGTTGCTTCTTAATTAAGAGAAATGAGTCAACTTTGAGGCATAAACCTGAGAGTTGTCAGAGCTTTGTTGTATTGGAATATGTTGTTTACATTATGCTATTTATTGTATGCATTGTGTTATTTCTGGGAGGTTTCTTGTTTCATGTTCTGGTGTTTCTTGCTTACAGCATGTTAGTTGTGCTTTTTTTGTGGCTTTTTTCTTTTGTACCATCACTTAGAATAGCACAGTGACTTCCTGCACTCTGTATGAAATGTGCTCTGCGTTCAAACAGTTTGAGTGTTTGGATGTTTTTAAGACATTTTTGCTTTTAGAGTAGAATCTCTTGTCTGAATAAGCAGCTTTTTCTGCTCTTTTCTGCTTACATGAAGTTTTTAACAGTTATGATAATGAACTTGCTGCCCCTATCTATGTGGAATTGGCCAAGGAAGTGATGTCGAGGCTGGGTTTGACACTGCCTGAAGTTAAAAGTCTGTTTGTGGTTACAGAACATATTTCTCATGAACTTCATGGATCACTTACCTGTTCTCTGGCTTGGTTTTGTTGCTTATAAAATGCTGACAAGCTTATTTTTCCTTAGTGGTACTAAGAAAATTTATTCATCGAACATAAAGGAAGATGGAAATGTTACTGAAATGGAAACTACTGTTCTTGTACTCATTTATGACGTAATTGAGCTTGGTCTGGTTGCAGAATTTCAGGACCTGCTGTGGTTGAGACAGTCTTTTGATGCAGGAGGCCTAGCTGTAGAATAAGCAAAGTAAAAGCAGTGCCAGGAAGTACTTCAGTACAAATTTGTTAAAATCTGTTGACTGCATGAAGTCAATGCAATGGTGTTCTGTCATATAGTAAGAAGGAAAAAAAAACCCCAGACCCCAGAATGATGAGAACCCTTAGAGCATAGCTAAATGTACTGATCTCTGTCTGCCAGAATACTTTCTAGCCAGCACCTGCATCGAATTCTCACTTGACTAATCCACACACAGGCTTTAAAAATGTCATTTACAGGAGTTCCAAAGTACACTATCTGGTCAGAGACAGCTAATATTTGTTGCCCATTTGTTGCCATTGTCGTTCATCATTCCTCTACCTTGTTTTTTTAAATTCAGTGACTTTTCTAAATGGAATCTTGGGTCATGGATAGGATTAGATGCCTAACTGGCAGCTTTTGCCTAACTCCTCAGGAAGTTAAGATAGTTTGCCTCAGGAAAAATAATTTTCCCTGTGGCATCCTGGCAGGGAGACTTTTTCTTTCCTGTGTCTGGGGATATGACATGACGTGATACGAATGAATGTTCCTTGCCATTAAATGAGGTGCCTTGTTTCCAAAGTAATTTCTTTAGCAGAAATAGTATAGCTATACTCTGATTCTTACTGTTGTCATCTTTTAATGGTTTTTATTTACATTAGCAGAAAACATAAATAATGTCAACATATTAAGAATTTTTCATCCATTAGTTAAGGAACAGTATATCTCTTGCTGGATATATTTTCTCACATTTGTCACTTCTTAGTGCTCTTTAAAAATAACTTCCTCTTTGTGGTGTTCACTCAAGTAGGCTAAAAAGCCCTCTACAAATGAGAGATACGGATTAGGACATCTTATAAAGTAATTCTTAATGTTAAACAGACCACAAAGTTGTAAATATACAAGTGCTGGATGGATTTACTGGTAGAGCTCTCATCTCCTAGTTTCCTTTTAGTGACCTTAGTTTAAGAAGCAAAGAATTGGTGCATTCAACAGCATTCAGGTTTTTTTTCTTGTAACCTGACGTGTGAGGTCACTCCAAAAGGTAAACCTATATGCAAGTGGGAAAGGGAGACTTGATAAAGCCTTTATAAAACAGTTGCTATGGTATATGTAGGTACAGCTACACTGGTAATGGAGCTATGACAGATTTTATTTTGCCTTGCATCACTTTCCACTTCTTAGAATTAACTCCAAGAAAATGAGTTGAAATTTCCCATTGGGTAAAGAAAAAGGAAATGGAAGAAGGAACAAATTGTTAATGGCAACATTAATATCTTTTATCTGTTAAAGGATCATCAGAAAAGCTAAAATGTCATAGCTCTTCCATGTGGAAGCTTCTATATGGAAAAAGTAGGTCTTATCCTTGGGGATTACAACAGCTAATGAAGGAACCCTTTATTGTTCTCAGATTACTGTCATTTCCTGATACGGAAACAGTTTGAGCCAGCCAAGCTTGCACTTGTGAGTTTGGAATGGCATCACCTGAAAACTGCTTCAATGGCTTCTTTCTCCTTTATGGAATTATTACTAATAACTACTTGAATTGATGCTTACGGATAGCAAAACTGAATCAAGAGCAGCTCTGTGAAGCTGCAAATAGGTGCAAGTTCCCCTGTGAGCAGCAGTCACTGGCACTCAGGTCCTGGTAGGTATTCATGTAATGTAACTGTAAATTTACAGAAGTAATTTGTGCTGATTTGTTTATGTACATCATTTGTGAGGGAATCACCTGCTGCTTTGCAAATACTCTATCAGGGCAGTTAAAGCAGAACCCAGTACTAAAAATATTCATGTAAGATCTGCTGTTACTTAACAACAAACATAAATGGAAGGAAATGCTCCAAAAATAACTGGGGATTTTTTTTTTTTTTTAGCCTATAGCCCTCCAAAGATTGTTCTTTAAAATACAGAAGTTAAATATCTGGCCTCATCTATGGGAAGGTGGCTTGTGCTGAGCACTAGGAGCTGATCAAGAAGAAAGGTTACAGAAATGACATTCCTGTCATGAGTCGATGAATCCATGGAGTTGACACATTCCTGACCCTGGCTTTCCAGCTGAATTAGTAGCTGAAATGCTGATACAGGGTACTGAGAGGTTCCAGCTGAGACTACTTGGAACAGCCACATGAATCATATGGCTTTAGACAGAATATTTAAAATAATTCTGAGACAAAAAAGACTCAAAAGGCAATTGTTTGTTAGGTAAGATAACTATTCTCACTGTACCTGCTTGTTCAGGTAATAGCTTAGCAGCAGACTGAGACCCAGATGGCACCAGTGACTGCCGGAGGCACCCTCGTGTCTTTGTGAATTGGCATTTGCCTTTCCTGTTTTACCTCTCTGTGTTTTGTAGCAATAAAAGAGTATTAAAGCAAGCAGCAGTGTTTTTCGATACTGCTTGCCGTGTTTAATTGTGTGCTGCATTCAAGTGTGTGCTGGTTCCACTGCATTAATTAATTCCAGGCTGCCAATTACAGGAGGCAGCTGAAATACAAACCCTTTCTCCGTGCTGACACCTCCCCTCCCCCTGTCAGGTGTGACAGCTACAGCCCTGCGTGACTCAGTTCAACAGGAAGAGGTAACACTTCGAGATTTAATTAAGACAAGGTGTCTTTAAAGTTACTTCCCCATCCCCCTCATTCTCCAGTTATTTCCTGATACATTTTTGGGGCCACCTTTAGCGAGTTTAGGAAGGAACGGGTTTGGAAAACAGATGCATGCTTCCTGAAAAGAGCCATTAGAAACTTCCAGCCAATTTCACAAACAAGACATAATCCTCACCCTGTAAGAACTGAATACAGTAGGAGAGAAACTGTGGTCTTAGGGACTGGAGTTCATTTGCATATGGAAAAATATTTAACAAAATGATTGTATAAGAATCTTAAAAACTATTATCAAAGTGTTACCTCTTCGAAATGTTTCTTCAGTATTCTTGCCCTTTTTTTCACTGGTGAATACTGNTTCAATTTCGTTATTTTATTTTGTTCTTTTTTTTAGTGTTATGTGAACTGTTCAGACACTTTGTGAGTACTGGTCACCTCACAAATACAGCTGTTACTAGTTAGTAAAAAGGTCTGAAAAAGTGGTCCTGAGATTATGGATGGCAGACAACACTGTCCCAGAGATCAGCTTAATGATTCTTGTGGCCACATGAAAGAAAAAATTCCTAATTACAAGCCTGAAGTTGTTGGTAAGCACACCACTTGCTCAGTATTGTTGTCCATGATCCCTAAAATTGGGGGATTACCGGTACAAAATCTGTGTAGCTTTTCTTTGTGAAGAATGTCCAATTCCTGAGTCCCTTGCCTGCAAAATGTGCTTACAGAGGTAACTGTACATGGGTATTTTGTGGTCAGAGGCAAAACTGGATTTGTGCTATGTGCTTCTGTAAGGTTAAGAGAGAGGATGAGAAGCACTGGACAGTATTTCTGATGTCATTTTTCAGCATGGTGTTTGGTGACATTTTCCTACTGATTTGGATAGGAAGTCATAGTGAAAGCTGCTCATCTAACACCAGAGATATAATCAGGGTTAAAGATTTCCCTCTTTCTATTTTCTCTTTTTGCAAGGAATATCTCTCTTTGTAATTTGTTAATTGGGTTTATCTCTGTTACTGTTATTTTTGAAACTTGGCAATATCTCACTCAAAACTGCTCTCTCTTAATCTGGATACCAATGTAAAAATTGGTTAACAGGATTTTTTGATTGCCTTGCACCTTGCAGAGGGTGGGGGGATATTACAATTCTGACAGAAATGTTGGATCAGAAGCTGATTGACTTAGAGGTTTTTGCTGCTCAAATGCTGCAGATGTTGAGGAAGAATGTGAGGGCAGGCAATGATTAAAAAAATCCAAACCTGTACACCACAAACAAAGCAACCGTCCATCCTCAAGCTACTGTATATTGGGGAAATAATATCTGAATCAAAACTCTATTATAGATCTACTGTAGGTATGTAAATTCATAACTCAGGACAAAAAAAGAGGTGCTAGTAGGGTAGGTAGCAATTGTAAAACAAGTGCAAGGCATTAGTCTGTGCCTTACATAAGATCTGTTTCCTGGTTGTTGTATCTTTCCCATATGTGCAAGTAATATCAGACTGGTGATTTAGTTTCATAGAGATCAGGGAGGCTGCTCATGTTCAAAAAGGGCTTTGTAGCTTCTTATTTCAGCTGTTTGGCTTATTCATGTGCTATGGTTAATACATCCTGCAACGACACGTTATAATGCACATCTGCTGTTCGATAGCACGTACTGCAACAAATGGCACTTCCTTAGCTAACAAAATAGATGGATTCTTATTGTGGCAAAACTGCAATCATTTGGATAGATGTCCTTTATTTTAATAAAAATACCAGCTCTAGAGGAAGCAATTAGGAACAGAAGCAGGTAGTTTCTGTTTGTACAAAAACAAACCCAGCAAATTCCAGAGAACAGTATGTAACAACATACCTGTGTTTCTATTGCAGATATGAGGTGCATTCCAATCTTTATTGTACAGCTATGCTTTTATGAAGCTGTCCTTTCAGCCTTTCAATTTGGATTCATCAGTGCAATGGCTGGACATTTCATAGGACTTAACCATTTTTCTTTGTGGATTATCATTGCAACTCCCTTAGGTAGTCTTGAATACCCAGCCTGTGCTCTCTTCCTTGGTCCTGTTTTGTTTTAGGGAGGAATGGAGTAGTGAATTCAAGGGGAACTGGCAGAGCACACTGAGAGCACCTGTACCATGTGCTCGAAGTACAACACAAGGATTAACATTTTTTATTCTGTTTTATTGAAATGTGTTCACATGCCAGCAGTCTGCTCACTTTTTTCTCCCATTTGTTTGATACTTGGTTTATACTCTTCATTATTTACTGTCATATCGAGAATAAGATAAGTATACAGGCAGCGAAATGTTATGTTTCTAATGGATAATTATTAATTGAAATCAAAATGAAGGTCCTGTATCCTGCAGCCTGAATAAACATGGGTTTTACTCCTATTGCACTTTTTACTTCCCTTTTCCTCCTTCAACTTTTATAGGTGACAAAATATTTTTGCTTCAACCAAAGTTAGCAATTCCAGATGGTTGCAAGTTTGTTTTCTGTTTTTTATTTCAGAAAACAGTTCTTTGTTAAAGTGCTTGCAAGCCCATTTCCTACAGCTAATTTAGTTACCAAGAAGTGTTGTGTAACCTTGTTCTCTTCTGCAGTAGCCTAGAACTCGTACACAAACTCACGGTTTGAGAGCTGAAGAGTGAAATAAGATTCCTTGGAAGGAATTTTTGTTTTTTAAATCCGAGATCACTTGCAGGTCTACTTAAACTGCTGCTTGTGTGCAAGGTTCAAGGTCCCATTAAGTGAAAGGACTGGGAATTTAATGGTGGGCAATGTTGTGTGTGGGTTGCTAGTGGGGTATTCAGGGTAAAGAGCCTTCAACACTGAATTAACTCTACCCATCAATTATGGAACATATTGCCACACAGAAAATTCAGATACAAAAATTCACTTAATGTGACAATGCCTTCTCTTATAAAATTCTTTTGCTGTGTTCTTGAATGTCATCAAATTCACCTGAGAAGTAGGGCCTTTACATACACCGTATCTAATTCTGTATATTATTTGCCATTTTCCTGGGTAATCACTTTGATTGTTCTGTGCTCCTCTTTGCATTGCTCTAATGGCTTCCATTGTGCATCAAACAGAAACTACAAAGGCTTTTGAAAGGATAGATAAATTATTTATTCCAATCCCACAAATCATTCTGCTATTCAGGTTGTTCACTCCAGTTCCTGTCTGGTCTAGAATAACAGCTTTCCTTCTCAACTTGATTTTTAATTTTTTTTTTTTTTAAATCTGTGTGCTTTTCTCCTGCTATGCATCCCCATCTTTTCAGAAGAATCCTTCCCAAAAGTCACATGTTGGTCAGAACAAACTTGTCAATTGTTAACGATCTTGAGCTCTGAAAGCAGTGCCTTGCATTACAAGTACATGGCTTCTCTTTTCCCCCACTATACCCTCTGTTTAACATGCATCCTTAAAGCAAAATAATTTTATGGCTATGGTTGATACTTAAGTCTCCTCATGTTGTTCTACAGTCACGTATATTAACACTTCACTATTTACTAGGGTAGGAGTTTTATTAAGAGTTCATGTTTTTGCAGGGATTTGAAGATACAATATTTGATATCCATGTCATTTAACACCAATCCCAATTATATAATAAAATCAGAATGTTTGTTAAAAGATCTTGCTTTTGTGTTCAGTCAATTGTTATGTTTTCAAGATTATTAGATACAAGAAGTATGTTCTGATGCAATTTGGAGTTGTTTCTTAGCTTTTAAAGTAGTAAACAATATTTTCTCTGTGATGGTTGGAATTACTTTCAGAGACATTTTTTCCAACTTTGACTCTTTTTGCTATCTTGGGAACTAAATTAACTGCGATCATTAGTCACCTGTCCAAAATTCATAGTTGAACTTGAATGGAAATGGAACACTTGTGGTGGGTTGTGGTTGCAGATTTGATAATGAAGATTACATAAAAGCAGAATGAACTTGATCAGTGCCAGATAGCAGTTTGTGGTTAACAACTTGACCAGAGAGGAGATAGCCTTCAGAAATTACAGCTGGATTTCTTAAATCAGGAAAGTATTCAGGAAAACTGTTTCTTATTTATATTTCTGTGTCAATTAAACTCGTTATAGTAACTTCTGTACCATGGGATGGGATTACGTCATTATATTTACACTTGGCAAGACAGTTATTTTGTAACTTTAAATAAAACCTTTTTTATTCCTGGCAATGGTTTCTCGATTCCCTAACTCTTGATAAAGGGATATGAACAAAGAAGTTCTGTCCTAGTGTAAGTTGTTGTCTGTTTGAAGATGTTATGTCCCATTTCAGCTGTCTTTTAAAGATTAGTCACATTGTTGCTTAATTTCACATCATCTTTGAGGACATAGGTCTGCACTGCAGTTGTAGTGGGAGCAGAGTAGTTCTATCAGTTGTTGATGCATTACCAGTTTTTGAAGGACAATTCTTTTTGAAGTTATACCATGGTTTTCCTCCCTGCTCTTAGGGGGAGGGTGTGGGTAACAGAAAGATGATTTGGTTTCTTGTGTTCATTTTTGTCTGATGTTAGGTCATAGCATACGGGAATTGAACAACATTTCTAAAGATATTAATGGACCATTTCAGTGGAATATTGCAATTTGCATAATCACTGTAACAATCTGGATTTTAAGGCATTGTGTGATCCAAGGAACTCTATTCAGGACCAAGTGTGGAGGTTTTCTGCACTGGGTTGTCAGTATTGCAGTGAGAAAAAAAGGCTTCTCAAGTTCGAGGCTCCTTTACTGTAGTGGAGATATCAGACTCTTGTTCCTGTTAGTAAAGCACTGAGTAGTCTATTTTGCTTGACTTTCATCACTCTTTCCCATGGATGTCTTGTAATCTGTGTCAAACAATTTTTATTTGCTTAATGTTGGGTCTAGAAACACTGCTGGCACATCCTTGGCTACAGTCTAGAAAAGAGTACGTGAATTGTAATTTTCATGGTCCTGATTTAATTTCCTTCAATTGTTAGACTTTCCTAAGGTACATTATCTCTAAGTAGTGTATCTATACTAGTGTTGCACAGTCATCTTAATTTGCAAAATTTTTTTTTTAATACCTTTTGCAATTAATGTATTGTGCTGGGAAGTGCTGGGTTAACAGTTGGATGTGATGATCTTAAAGGTCTTTTCCAACCTTAATTCTGTTGCTCAGGAGAACACGAAATCAGTCTCAAGGTTTGTGTTCTAAGTATTTATTCAAGAAGCACAGATGTTCTAATTTCAAGATAGTCAAACTGGCAAAAATGACTGACTGGATGAGTAACAGTGCACAGTTGTTATGGAAATTAATAGGTGGGTTTGTTTTTAAAAATAAATAAATAAGGCTTCTGATCCAAATCTCTCATCCAAAAAAATGAAATGGTGACAGTATTCTTTGGGTATGACTTCATGAAACAAGCTGATCTAACAGCTGAGAGGTATTGGGAGGAGAAGAACCAGCCTTTTCCCTGTCCTGTCCTTATCTGTACCTGAGAGCTTTTTCACCATTTATCTGCAGTGAGTTCTGGTGCTTTCCTCATGCCACAGTAACTTGTTCAGCTCACGAAAACAGCAGATGAGAGATGTGGCAAAAGAAAGTATTTTTGGGTTTTTGGACTGCTCACTTAATCTGTGTGAGGAGATGAATGATGAATGTTAGAGTTGCAATAAGGTGGCAGGGGAGGACTACACAGAGAGAGGGTACAGTGCCAGTGGCAGAGCAGGAAGAGAGGGAGGAGGAGGGATTTGGGTAGAGAGGGAAGTGAGGTTCATACCTTTACAAGTGGCAAATTGTCAGTTTACCTCAGCCGTACCAAAAATCCTGTTCTTTGTCAGCACTTGGGACTTTGAGTACAGAACAGTAAACTGTGTCAAACTGAACACAAAGAAATATATAGCAAGGTTTGAAGTTTGTATAATTAGGTAAAGAGGTGAATAGGAAAAGACCTGTGTAGCTGAAAGCCCTTCTGTTGTTTGATTGGTTGGTTGTTTCGGGGGTTTTTGTTTGCTTATTTGTGTCTGGGATTTTTTGTACCCTTTGGTTTGGTTTTTGATTTTTTTTCTCCCCAGTTATGTGATTTGTCTAATAAACCCTAGAAACCCCAAACTTTGCTTTAAATATTGCAGTTTGAGGGGGTGGTTGGAAGAACAAACCAAGTGGCATTTGGCCAGTATTGTGAGATCAGTTATAGAGAGGGGAAATTCCTGTTGCTTCTGAATAGAACGGAATTTTCTTCTTGCTCTTATATGAGCATACATACATATATAGGCAAAACATACATACATACAGCAAAAAATTACAAAATACTATCCACTCTGAGGACAAATATTACAGAGTTACTCATGTAATATAAATGTTATTGTAATAAAATTTAATCAAAACAAAAAAATAGGCCACTACTGTGATGTCTTGCTAAACATTTTGTATTAGGGATAATGATTTCTCATAAAGAAATGTTACTTAATTTTCCAGTCAGCATGAGTGCTCTGGAGAGAAATTCCTGCTCCCCCACTGCCTGTAACTTAAACAAAAGTATTTTAATTACATTTAATCTCATTTAAACATCATACAAGTGTTTCCAGTAATTTCCTCTCTCTAGAATGCCTTTCAATGAAAAATTCAAGAAAGGATGCTCCACTTTGGTTGATCATTTCACCTTCTACAGAACTCGAGCAGCTGTTCAAAATCCACATGGATAAATCAGTACAATCCTCCCCACCTCCTCCTTTCTGCTCTCCCAAGGGAAGTGTACTCAGACAAACTCAACCAACTTCTTTGTTTATAATTGTGACTCGTGGAGGATGATTTTAGCCAACCTCACCACACCCTGTGATTCCCTCATCAGGGCCCACCAAGTGGTGTGTATTGCTGGGTGTTGTAGCAGGGTGGAGGTGTGAACCCTTCCCAGTGTCTCTAGGGCAGCCATCCTTAAGCTTGAGCTGCGGACCAGTCACCAAAACAATTTCTATATGTGAATCTGAGGCAGATTTAAAAATGGGCTGTTATTGTCATCCCTAGGGAAGCTCATGAAAGGAGTGCTGCTGCCTCAGTGTGAATGTGGTTGTTTCAGGGCATCCTTTAACTGTACAGTGTTTCCTGTGGTAATCAAAAGTTACATGAATTTAGCAAAACAAAACCAAATCAAAACAACTTGGCAGGTGGTTTGATCTGTTTCTCTCCCAGTGCAGAATTGTTCTACCAGCTACATTTATATGAGGAAACACTGAGTGCCTGTCTGACTTAGAAAGCCACAGCCTGCCTTACAACTGGGTGTGTGTTTATACAATAAACCATTCGTGATGGTTGGCATGAGAATCATGGCTCTCCATCACTTCAACGTGAATGTGCTTCAGGGCAGGGGTGGTATTTTGAAACAGTCATCATCTGTAGTGGAAGACAAAGGAGACTCCTGCTACTGACTAATTTTATTTGACAAAAGTTAGGGGAACAGTTCAGGGCATCTTGGCTGCCAATCCCAAAGTACAGCCCATGATAATAGTGAGGAAACATAACTTCCTCCTTCTCATGTTATTCCACAAGTGGCACAAATTAGGATCATGTGAAAGGTCTTCAAATGGAGACTCTAGACAGAAGTTTGGGATTCAGTTTTGTGAGGTCACAAGCTCCACAGAGATGTTTCATTGTTCTGCACTGATCTTTCCATGATTAGGACTCTACCAGGAAAAATTACAGGTGTGGTTTTTGAGAGCACATTTTTAATGGTAATCACTTATTCTCTAATATTTTTATTGGAATTTCTCAGCAACAAAATGTTTCATCAAGCAATCTCTTCCTTATATTTATTACTTAGTAAATTGTAACTCATTACCATGTGACCAATCTGTATTTGCAATGAGGAAATTGCAGTTTCTTGAACAGCTGGGTAACTGCCTGATAAATGCTCTTCTCTTAGCAGTTTATGTGATTTCTGGCTTCTCACTCAACACTGTCAGTGGTTCTGCATTCCAGCTTCTGAGCAGATTCAAATTCTTAATGTTTGATTGAAAAGACTGCTTCAAAAGTTCTCTTTGGATTGTTTGAATGTGGTTTTGTGTGTTGGTGGTTGTTAGTTTGTCTTTGTTTTTCTGAGAAGAAAGCTTCCTAATGATTATCCTGAAGGGATATTGGAGCATGTTGGAGAGGGGCTTCAGAGATATTCCATAGGTGCAGTATTGTGGGTATGTGCAGCATTAGCCTGGCTGACTTCCACTGGTCATTTCAGAGTAGTAGGAATAGTAGCTTCGCTTTGAGTATTCTTAGCAAAATTCTACCTCTCCTAAGCAGTGGCTTCTGGTTTATTGGTTTGTTTGCTTGCTTGTTGTGAAACCACATACATGGAATTACAGAATGGTTTGATTTGGAAGGGACCTTAAAGCTCATCTCATTCCAACCCCATGCCATGGCAGGCATTAGGCCAGGTTGGTGAGAGCCCCATCCAACCTGGCCTTGGACACTTCCAGGGATGGGGCATCCATGGCTTCTCTGGGAACCTGTGCCAGTGCCTCGCCACCCTCACAGTGAAAAGTTTTTTTCTAATATTTAATCTAAATCTACCTTTCAGTTTAAATGAAAGGAAGGGTGCATATATTATATGAGAGATACTCCATAAAGTGCAGACTACTGAGGCTTTTTAACTTGAAATGTGTATGCAATATTTCTACGTAATTCAAGGCTTTTGTAAGGTTTGAACCGGAACATCCAAAAGGGCTTTGCTGCGCTGACAGATCGTTTTGCAAGAGTTACTTCTCTGTTAGGTTTTAGATCTGTGAGGAAATGAACTAAAGGCGTTGGTGTCAACACCATGACCACAGAACAGC
The DNA here is from genome assembly GCA_013397115.1 of Edolisoma coerulescens. Taxonomy (NCBI): domain Eukaryota; kingdom Metazoa; phylum Chordata; class Aves; order Passeriformes; family Campephagidae; genus Edolisoma; species Edolisoma coerulescens. The sequence continues at coordinate 785,996 of VWZW01000500.1, forward strand.
TCTGGTAGTGAACCAGTCCTCAACCAGGTCAGCAGTGGAAGGCACCTTTGAGCTGGGCTTTCCAGACTTACCAAATACCTTCCTTCTTTCTCCCTGACAGGTAAGTAACTGTCTGACTAAATTCTATGTTGGCCTAAATAAATTTAAAAAAACCTCCCATGCCTCGCCCACTGAACTAAACCCACAAAAAATGTGTTCCAGAAATGGCAAAACTGATGCACTGGCCTGCTCTGCAATCCAGTCACTACCATCGTTTTATCTGAAATGCTAGTTTATTTTTTGAAACTACCTTACAATTCAGATTTACAATTTTTATAGTGTTAGTGTAGACTTGTAGTCTAAGTATAATTTTTGGAAAGAGTGGACTCACTGGCTCCACGCTTACAAACTTCCTTAGTGGAATCACTGAAACCTTTGTTTCTCCAGCTGTATAACTGGAGTTCTCTAGGGAGTCTTTCAGCCACAAGTTTATGGACTGACATTTGGCTCAGCCTGGGCCCGTGTGCACACGCACAATGCAGTGACTACTGATGGGCAGTCACTGTGCAATCTAAATTCACGGAGAAGTGAAATGTAAATCACAATAAGTTTGTAAGATCTTTCAGAAGGGACTTCCAGTGTTTGATATGCAGTTCAGAAGGGATTCAATACCATGACTAAACTGTAATAATAATTCATTGTTTAAAAATGCACATAGCATTCTACAGACATTCAGCTCCCTGAGAGTTGTTTGCAATTGTACCATTTGTTCTTCCATCAGATAATATTATACTTATAAAGTTCAGTGCCATTCATCAATGAACTTCGGGTCCAAATTTCATTTCTAAAACTGTATTTACACTCTTCTGGTGGAATAAACAAGTGTCCATGGAGTCTAATGAATTCTACTTTCCATGTCATTAAAGTCTGTCTTGTAGGTACAAGATGCTCTGAAACTTATTGATGTGAAGGTCCTGCCTATTAACAATCATATTCCACCTAGAACTAATTTTTTCTTGTGTTTGTCAAGAATGCTTAGTCAAGCTGAAGTGCACTGGCTTGATTAATGGAGAAATGACAGAATCCCTTTCTTGGCATATTTTTTAATGTGTATAAACCCAAGTTCATTATTTCAATCTCCAAACCAGTACACTCTTGTCCCGTGTGAAGTGCTATTCATGCCATGAAGCACGTTACAGGATTAGATTGCTTTGAGAACATGCCCTGAAGGTATTTTGTCTAAATGATTTAAGTGAAGCTGATTTTTGAAATGGTATTAGCATACACCTTCATAAACAAACATACACAGATGGTGTTTGAAATCAAGGCTTCTTGGGTTTAAATGGTTACACAGCAGCTGCAGTGTTCTCATGAAGGTTCTTGACCATTTTTTACAAGTTGTATGTAGTGGTGCTTGAAATGTGAGGTGAAGCTGCCCAACATTGTCAGGTTGTGCTCAGAGCTGTGTCCTCTGAGCATCACATGGAAGAAGACTTGCAGAAGTGAGTGTATGTCTGTGTGACTGAAGTAACTGTTCATAGCTTCAGAAATCCTGAGCTAAGACTTGTATGTAGTCTTCAAATAAAATGGTACATTTTTTAGTGTTTTGTTTTTTTTTTTTAAATATGGAAAGAAAGGGGGTGGCTGCAAGAATTGATCTAACCTAACACCAAATATCCAGTGGTGAGCAGTCGATGGTTAGAGAAGAGTCTGAAACACAAATAGCCTGCCATGGTGTTTCCTGAAATACTGCCCCAGTAGTCAAGAACTTGTGTCTGAGAACGTTTCTTAGGAGCAGCATCTTGTGACAGATACTTCCACTGTGCAATACAAAATAATACAAAAGTTGTATGTAATATGAAGAATTACTTCCTTTCTCTTTGCTCTGAATCTGCCACCATCTGGTTTAATCTGATGCAACTTTTTTTCCCAATAGTTGAATACAGTGAAAAATCATTCCATATTTGCTTCCTCTGCCAATTGTGGTTTGTAGTTCTTCATCACACCTGCTGCTCTGTCTGTCTTTTCTGTATGTTCTGTCTGCTTAGCCATTATCTGCATGAAAGCTGTTCTGTGTCTCTTGTCCACACTTTTGCTTTCACTGAACCTTGTCCTACCCTATTGTGATGCAGATGAGGAGGCACAGAACACCCAAATGTTCCATGTCACATTTTCTTCTAGAATCATTACACATCTAAAAGTACTGATAACTTTGTTCTAGTGATTTTGCAGGAATTTCAGGGTTGGGAACCTAGTGGGTTTTTATTTTAAGGGCAGACTACCATAAAATAGAGAGAGGTGCATAACAGGGACAGGAGAGCATCTCTGGTTGTACTGCAGCTGCTCTTGAAAATGCCTAGGAGGGTAACTATGAAAGCTGATTAGCTTTCATAGTCAAAGGAAAGTGTCCAGATGAGGACTAGATTTGCCATTGGACTAATCTTATTCTAAAGTCATCATTTTCTGATTAACAGCCTTTAGAAAAATAGAAGCTTGTAAAGCCACATCCATCATGTGATCTCCCTTTAAAATCAGTTAATTTTTTCAAGGTCTGTGAAGTTATTCTTGGTTGGGCTGCTTCCCTGTGGCTGAAAATATTCTTCCCTCCTCCCCCATCCAGCTTCCTACTCAATTTTCTTTTCCTTGTCTCCCGTGTTATGGTCTCTGTCAGACTGATCCTGCGTTGCAGACAGGGCCCCTAATGGTTTCTCTGTCTTTTCAGGAAATTTTCACTACCTTTGTTCTAAGGTAGCTATCAAACAGAATTTGCCTGGCTGCACAGACACTGAAATGCCCTATGAGGCACCCTAGGCAGAGGTGTTTTTCCACTTTCTCAGCTCGATACAATGAGAGGTACGGGCAGGGGAGCAATTTGGCTGAACAATAGCAACAAAAAAGTGGAACTTTAAAAACACAAGAAACAAACTCCAGCTTGCCAGACAGGAAAAAGCAGCAATATGGGTAGGAAGAAAAAAAAAAAAAAGAAAAAGAAAAAAAGCAGCATACTGGGGAGGGAGTAAAAGCAATGCTCAGTGTTCAGTGTTGTGGCACCATGACATCCGTGACATGATGCAGATTCCCGCTCTGAGCGGCGGGAGCACAGCGCACTGAATGTAGGTGCCGCTGCCGTGTGCAGGACTGGAGTCCAGTCTGGATTTGGTCTGTGCCATTGGGGCCGGCTGCTAGTCCTGCCCTCCTGTCGGACACTCGGCTGCCCGAAGAGCCGGACGCTCTCGCAGTCTCCCTGCGGGAAGCACACGGTTAATGTGTCCCTGTGTCCGTGCGCTGGTGATGCCGCGGGACCGAGAAGGGGAAAGGCCCGTTCCGCCGGCAGCGGCACGGGGCTGCACCCAGGGCTGCGNAGCGCTGACCCCCGGGAGCGCCGCGCCTGCAGCCGCCATGGTGGCCAAGGATTATCCCTTCTACCTGTCCGCCAAGAGGGCGAATTTCGCCTTGGAAGCGCAGACGGTGACCAGCCCAGCTAAAGAGACCGAGGTAGTGCTGACGCGGTTGCAACTTTATTTTTCTTTATGGTGCGGCCGGTATTGCCTTGGGGAAAGGTAATGTGCTTTTAGAACAGGCTGCAGTGTATAGATACCCATTTTGTTTAGGCATCCTTTACTGCCTTCTCTAGGTATTCACCTTTCTTTTGGAATAAAACAAGAAAAAGAATCTAGATTTTTGTCATCTGTCGCTTTAGGAAAATTAATCTTTAGAATAGCTGATTGAAAAGTACCTGTTTTACATAAGTAGCTTAAAGTGATTTAGTTGTGTTTTATTCCAGGACTAAGCATTACTCACAAATTGTTAAACTTACGTAGGACCTGGAAGGGAATCGGTGAAAAGGTGTCTTAAAGCATGAACTGTCTTTTCCTCATCACAATAAACAAAAAATTAATCTCATGTACAGGTAAGTGAAAATCCTGCCCTATCAGCAGATTGACTCCTTTATTTCTTAAAAAGCATGGAAGCCTTTCAAGTGACATTAGAAATCTTATTCATTAACTCAAATCAGTAATGTTCATGAAAAACTTACATATTCGATACTTTAGGTTAATGTCGGTTTGTGTTTGGGAAAGGAGCAGTGACATTAAGGATTCTGACTGCTCTGAGGAAGGGAGAACATTTCTCTCTGAAAGTTTTTATTACTTAAATATATAGTTTCTTTATTAATCTTTTTTGCTGAGTAACTTGAAGAGAACATATTAAGTTGGATTCATTTAATTCATCTCCATCAAAGATTAATTACCTCCCCACTTGAATAGAGCTGAAGTAAAAGTAACATAAGCCCAGTGACCTTATTTAATCATGATGCTTAAGCTAAGAACTAAGATGACGCCGCACTCTTGCTCTTCAGTGTACTTTTACATAGAGAAACTTAATTATTGAGCTTAAGGGAAGTGGAATTCTTTTCATCTGTGTGTTTTTGAAAAGTAACACCCTGAGAGTGTGTGTGTGTGGATGCATCTATGGAAAACACAAGCTGTTAGGTACTAACTGTTTCTCTCAAGGGTACTCATTATATTAATGATAATATTAAAGAAACATGGTTTTAGCTTTTACTGCATGAAGGGATTTTTTGTGAATGAATGGAATTGTCAAATGTGAAGAGTTGGAGTGTTGCTCTGTTACAGTTAGGAAAGGCAGCTTGATTGTAGTAAAATTCCAAAGAAAAAGACTCAATGAAAGCTGAGAGCATGAGGAAGTATCGAATGACAGATGTGATCAATCAAAATTACAACGTGCAAACAGCTTGTGTTTTATGTGAATAAGAAAATGCACCCTTATGCTTTCGAGCTGTTTTCTGAGAGTAGGATGGGATTCCTATGGGGCTCTGAAAAAGAAACTTTTAAACATCCTGTTTGTCTTAGGAGGGTAAGACCACCCACCACTCAAAAAAATTGATAAGGAAAGCAGAAATAAAAGCTACTCTTTGGGAAAGGTGTTAAAAGGACTGTTATATGCAGCCTGTTTCTTTGAAGTCTGTCAGTGTACGGGGGAAAAATCCTTAAGCTCTAACATTAGGTTGTTCTATCAGCTTTCAGTATTTACAAGGTGAATTAAAGCTGTTGGGCGCCTTCTACCACAGCTGCGTGTTACTGCATCAGAGCGCTCCTGTGCCCGGGCTGGCTGCTTCTGCCTTTGGAAACGCCAGTTTCATTCTAGTTATTAACATGGGAAGTTGGTTGATTTATTTAATAACTCAAATGGGGCATAAATGTTGGTATGCTTGGATTAGAACAGATTTTCTGCTATGTAGATGTTTTGAGGAACAAGTCAGTGGCAGAAAAGAGAACTGAGGTTTTCCACTCTCAGCTCTTTCTTTAAGCTACACCAGCTCCCGTGGCATAAACGCTGTGGAAAGTTGCACAGTCACAAAACAATGAGAAATGAAATTTCCAAAATATATGTAAATATTAAAATCTGGATTCTGATAAAAAGCTATTGTTCTAGTCCAAGTACAGTTATCATAGCTCTTTTTAAGTGCAGTTTAAGGGCAACAAAACACAGCAGTACCTGAGTTAATATGGCAAACACTATAAGGTCTTTACATGCATCATTACATGCCCCACACTACATGCTCCTGTAGTACAGTTCTAGGTGTGAACAGTACAGAGGTGTTTGGTTCTTCCCAACTTTTTCATAATTCAGAAATAGAAACAATTAGTAAAACTTGAAATTTGCTTATTGTAAATTACAAAAACCCCCACACCTTCCCCGATGAGAAACACCATTTTTCCTGTTTCACTGGTTAAAGCAGCTCCCTTATCACCCCTTCTGAAGCAAACACCCAGACTGGGTGTGCAGAGGGTGAGAAAGAGTATTCACAGCCACAGATTGAGGTTTAAAGGTGCGAATGTGAAGTCATGGGAAGGAACTCCCGAATTCCTCGGAGTAAGGATGTCCTGTTCTGCCGTACAGGATCCAACAGAGTACCTGGATTTCGGCTCCGAAAACTACAACGGGGCCATAGAATTCCTTTGCATCTCCAGTGTGTTGCAGTGCAGAATCTTAGACGTCAGAGTCAGGGCTGTTTGCAGCCTATCTTTTGTTGTCTCCTGCCATCCTCCCAGCACTGGTGTGCAGGAGCTCTGGGCTGCCTGGTGCTCAGGACGGTGTTTATTTGGCGTGGGGAGTGCAGGAAAGGGAATGTGAAGGGGAACCCACCGGCCTCTAGGCCATGGCACATCGTTAACAGGAGAACCAGGCATGGAGCCAGAGGGAGGGGGGCCAAAAGATTATGAGATAAACTCCAAGTCATGAATTTTCTTTGATCTTCCCCAATATATGTATTTCATTTCAATGAAATATTAGCAAGTTGCAGTTTTGACATATTTCAGGTAAGTTCATGAGCAGTGTAGCTGGAAACGTGTCAATTCCCCTGCACTTGGAATTGCTGATCTGTTCTGCTTAATGGCAGTGTGAAACAAACAGCTTGTCTTTATTTTTCCATTCAATAAATAACTGTATGATGTCTACTGGTTAATTGGCAGTCCAGGTTAATATGCAGTTTGTTCCAGAATGGAAAAGGTCTTTCTTAGGTTGCCTGTACAAGCAGCTTCTAATGAGAGGAAATGCAGAATTTAACCAACTCTACATTAGTTGTCTGGATTTTTCAGGGTTTCTGTTGCTTGTGTTCATTCACCTCAGTGTGAGGTTTTTCTGTTAATTTGCCTTCATTTCCTAACTCCTGATAGATGTATTGATTTCTGGATATTGCAGACAAATGAACGATCAGTCAGGACTGCTGGATGCAACTTGCCCATGTGCTGCTGACACTTGAGTGGGTCTGTTTTGCCTATGGCAAATGAAATCCAAGCTCCTGAGGGTGGTGGCCAACAAGGGCAGCCTGTGTGCAACCAGGAACCAATCTTTGATTAACACGTGGTGGGATAACATAACGCAAACTTCACTGTTGTCTTTGACCAGGAATACTTCACCACTTCTCTAAATGGCTCTTTGTTGTACCCCAGCTATCATTTCAGGTTCTCCTCTTTGTAATGCTGTGATTAAACCAAAATATCTCTGGATTTTCCTTTGTTTGCTTGCTGGTTTTGAGGAGGCTGACAAAGGAGGAATAACAAATCTCCTCCTGCTACCTTCAGGGAGTGCCGGTGGTGCATGGGATCTTATGGATTTGAAGGAAAATTGTATCACCAATACACACAATTTATTGGATGATCAAGTTGCCTTTGTGTAAATTTACTAAAATTGCTCAATAAATTCTCCTTGAGATGCTGGCAGTTTTCATAGGGGGATGCCTCTCCCAGGTTTTAGTGTGGACTCGTGTGGATGATTTAGTTACCTTTGTACAACACTGAACTATGCTTAGAACTGCTTTAGAGTCACCTACTTTGTTTTTCTTGACCATACACCTCAGTTCTAGAAGAGGCTTCTCTCTGAAGGTACAAAAAGCTTGAGGTGCCTGCTTTAATTTATTTTTAGGTTTAAGTGTTTGCTGTTTTTAAAGATTGTTGTAACATAGGTTGTTTTTTCTATTTTAACCTTTTTTGTTTTGTTTTGTTTTTTATCCTACTGAAGGTTAAATACTGATAACATCCTGTGGAACAGAGCTTGAATGTGGGGTTTTTTTTATTAAACTCCAAGTTTTGGGGGCATTTATTAGAGCTGTTTAATCTGAGGCCAATTTAACTAGTAGCAGACTAACAAAAATAATATTGCTGGGCTTCCTGCCATGACAAATGTTGACTTACCCTTATAAAGTTGACTAAAAACTAATAACCTTTAAAGTATGGAAACCTTTAAGGCGTATGGAAATATAGCCAGTTACATGAAGTCTGAAACAGAGTGGTTCTGTTTGAGTTTACTGGCACTGCTTGTGAATTAGGTTTGAAACAAAGGTTACTGTACTGTTTCAATTTATGATGTCTTCTATTTATTACACTGTTAACACCCTTGAGACTAATTTAAGTTAAAACATTTTTCCCTAATGAATGCTCCCATAGCACAGAATGAATGCTTTGGTTATCTGTTTGTCCTGATTCACATAAAAAAGGAAAAAAGGTAACCAGCATGGTTTTTATAGAATGTTAAGCAAGTTAGCTACCCCAAATCCAGAATTACTGCTGTAAGTCTCAGAACTTGCTGAACTCCAGTAAGCTGGAATTCTAACAGGCATTGATGATTTCAGCCACTTTGTGTGTGGGTTGAGAGAAGGTCAGTTGGCCTTTGAAGGTTAAACAGGATAAATTCTAATATTCTAAAATGCTAAGTTTCTGTACCAGTTTTCACACAGCACTTATTTTCTGCGCTGCCTTAAAAACCTCTGTAAGTTCCTTTTGTTGAGTTTGGTTTTTAAATACAATCAGAAAAATCAACACAATATCCTGGTCACAGCAGTGCAGCAGACACAAGAATAATGGCCCCTCAGGGACACATTTTCCCTTGTTTGTCGGATTCAGCACCAGTTCCCCGACATGGAGACCGTTGTTGAAGTTGCTGATAAGAGATGTGAGAGTCAGGTGGAAAAACAATCATAGCAGCAGTGAACATACATTTGCTCTTCACTGGCAGGAAATCAGTGGCTAAGCCCTCCAGGGGCACAGAGTGGAAGAATTTTGAAGTGAGGTACTGGAGCAAGTGAAAACCTTTTATATGGCACCTAGGCTACTATTCAGCATGTGTTATCCAGGTCATTGCTTCTGATGTTCTTAGGGCAATATAGAGGGAATCTGGCCTCATTCTTTTTGTTTCCTTTCTTTCTGTTTGTTAGGAAATGAAAATCAGTCTTTTGCTAGAGTAATTTATACACCAAAGTGTAATAATTAAGCTGTGGGTGGTCTTGAATGATAATGTATCAAAAACTGATTGATACAGTTAAGTATCACTATAAGTATACAGTATAAGCTTGGAACTTTGCGAAAATTCCATTCTTTACATATTATAGTAAAAGAGGTTTTTTTTTATTTTGCTGATGAAGAGCACCAAAGTATCACCTTCTTCCCCTAAGCAGCCTTCTAGAAGCTCTCATATCTGTGTAGTGTGTTCCTGGATACAATATAACCATTATTAGGTGCCCATTTCACTAATGAAGAAGCAAAAATAGCATGAACTTAGCTGTCAGTGCATTGCAGCTAATCTAAGTGCCTAATTCTTCACAGGATCTTCTGCTTTAACACACTTCTGTGGCTGTTTGAATGCTCAGCTTGCTCTGGGAGCAGGTGCTGTGTGCTTTCACAGGCTTTTAAATGGTAATCCGTGTGCCTCAGACCCAAAATAATGTTACAAAAGTTATCTTTTTGCCAGGATGCTGTCATTTTGAAATGACCATATCACAGTTTAGGAAGCAAGACGTCCTCAGTTTTGCCAGGCAAAAAGACTTAAATTTTACTGAAAGGGGAGCTGGTAGCTGTTACTCCTCTCAATGTGGCTTCCCAGTAAGTAGTTGTAGTTGTAGTTGATTCCCAGCTGTAGTTGTAGTTGATTGCTGCGTTTTCCTGCTGTCCCACAGCAGAAGGTTCATTTTTGTAGAGTTACACATTAAAAGATGGAACTTTCCTTGCTTACTCAGTAGTCCAAACCATTGTGTTAGAGCTTAATATATAGAAGATACTGGAGATACAATTGTACATATATAAAGAGTAAATTAGAATGAAGAAGCAATTGGAAGCACTGTGTCCTTCATGCCTAATTAGAGGCATGGCATCTTTGAAACTTCTTGTCTGATAGCTTCCCATCTTAAATTGGTGATAATCACTGACTATGCCTCTGTGATTAATCTTTCTTCCTACTAATTCTCCAGGAAAGTGTATTATAAAAATGTACTAAGAAGGACATAGTAGTTGTTTGAAATGTCCACTGGTCTGGTTTTCAGAACCATCTGTATTTTGGACACAGATTTGCTTCTTTTATCAGTTTGTTCACAGTTTCAAGTTCTTTCTGAGGCTTCATGTATTCATGGTATTTCCAGCTTAAATTTTTTTCTCTCTTAATTCAAATGTTACCAAAGTCATCTTGAGTTCAAATATACAGCTCCCTCCAAAAGACATCTGCTCTTTGTTCTAGCCTAGTCAGGTATTAATTTGACTTCACTTGACTGTTCAGCCTTTGAAGTTCCTGCACTCATGTTTCCCTCAGCTTTATTTAGCCTTATATCAAATTTAAAGCCCTGTCAGATTAATGTTACTTGTTCACATATACCCGCTCCACATTTTGGAAACTCTGCCAAACTGTAGTCTGAATCTTTTTTTTTAAACTTACTTCCCGTATTGCTTTGGCAAGCCTTCATAACCCTGAAAATACAGCCTAGCATGCGATAATTTCAAAACTCTGAAATAAGTTTTTTTTTAAATACCAATAATAATGGCTTTAAAAGGTCAGGCAAAACATTGTAACTCTTGAATTTTTTGTGTCATAACTTGGCCCGGTTCCCAGTCTGGACAGGTGATGGTTGTTGCAAATGGATCCAGCCTCCAAATCGTGTCTCTCAATCCCTCTATGTCTAAGTTCCCTGAGCTGTGGGGGGGAGGCAGGAGGAGAGGGGGAGTGATGACTTTGGTAGCTCTGAGCCTTCTGAGCACACTCTACAGGTCTGGAGTCTGATGTTCATTCTACCAGTGCTGTGTGTCCTCACTGGAGCCTCCTCATGCTGGGCAGACATAGTTCAAGATTCATACCCCAAAGGATTTTATGGTTGTGGGACTTCTGGTTAACTGGAAAATTGGAGGGTTTTCAGAGACAAATTAGTGAAATAATGAACATATTGGAGTAATGTGCAAGTGCAGATTCTGGTCAGTATCTCTGGGTAAAGCAGAACAGTTCACACAGTCTCCTCTTCCCATTTGTTTTGTTGGCTGTGACAGAGTCCTTGGTGAGAAAAACAACCACCTGTTCAAAGCTTGCCCTTGACTGTTGAATTTTTCCCTGTCTAGATCGTTGGTCTCAGTAGTTTGTTCAGCTTCTCTGCAGTGCTGGTTTGGAGACGTGACACAGCTTGAGAATGAGGGTGTTGATGAAAAGGGAGGTAGAGGCAGAATGGATGTAGACAGTACAGCAGAAATCCTGCAATCAAATGTGCAGCAGTTTCAGTATTACTGTCTGACAGTTTTAGAATTGCTCTGGTAGTGCTGTATTTTCGTTGCACAGTCTGTACAAACTCCATTTTTCTACAGTAGAAAGGGTGACTCAGTGCTGATGGCTTTTGTTGTTAGACTTCTCTGAATAAAATGACACCTGGAACACTAAGATTTGATCAGTTTTCACTTCTAGCTCAGGATCTTAACCTACCACACAGTTTCTAATGCAAGGTGAAAATCATGTTGGGAGTATTCAGAAAAGCTTTTCTCATACTTAAGAATTTCTGATTAACAAGATTTTCTTTCAGAGCTCATTGGTAAAGGTGTAAAGTCTCAGGCTTCTGAAGTTATCTTAAGTAATGCTATTTGAGAGAATCCTGTAATAATGCTGATTTCTTTCCATAAAATTGAATTCTAAATTTGAGCTGCATATTTAACTGCTCTGAATTCTGGTCAGAATTTTCCATGTGAAATCAGAACACGATACACTGCATGAGGAATTCAAGGTGGGGTGCTGACACAGAAGGGCAGGACTGCAGTTACCTGACCTGGCTCTGCCAGCTGGGAGAACAGCTGGCCTCTGGTGGCTCACAGCAAGAGGTTCTGGAAGATCTTAATGGTTTTGATGGTGGCTGAAACTCGGCTTGGAGTTTATCTTTAAAATCAGTTTCTGTTTCAGTGAGGTTTTGCATCACGAACATCAGTAATAACTATACTGCCTTAGCATTTTTCTCCTTGAAATGGATGGGGGCAATGGATACCAGAAAGGGTACAGCATAAAGAAGGAGTCATAATTTCTATTAATCCTAATCCTCCTCTCCCTATCTCCTGGAAAGTCCATACAGCGTTCCTTTCCAGGATTTGCTTTTGGGCTGAGGTACTGGTGCCTGAGTGCCCTGTGCTGCTGAGGCAGAGCTGCTGGCACAAGCTGTGCTGCTGGCGTGGCACTGCCCGCCCGGCTGGGGCTCTGTGTCCTGGCACTGCAGTGCAGCACCATTCCTGACCAGCTGCCTCTGCCATGGGCTGTGATCTGGGCACCAGCACTCGGAATAATCAGAAACCAGAAACAGCTCATGGCTGTGCCACCAGTTAGAAAAGAATTGCACTGGAATCTCCAAGATTTTTCCTCTTTTTTGGGGAGTGGGGGAGGGGGTGGGATGCTGCTGCTGGAGATAAGTATGCAAGTGGTGCTGCAATGACGTAAAAAATGCTCCTTCTGAAACCTGCCTCAAAGACATGGTTGCTGAAAAGGAAGGGTTATGAATAACAGTGCAGTGATGAAGATAAGGATTTAACTGGCTTTAGACTGCTACAGTTCCTTAATGCCAGGTGTCATGTGTGATGGAATACATTACTTTTGCTAGAGGGTTAAACACTTTGTCGCTCATCTCAGCTGGCTTTTATGGATTTCCAGGTCTGCCTGCTGAGAAGTAAATTAAATATGTAGCTGCTTCTCACCTTTCCTCTGTTGCTGCACTAATGGAAGAGAATTTTTCTTGCCAGTAATACAGATGGTGATCATCGCTGCTGAGATTTTTTTTTTTTTGGTATCAAGAAGGATGACAATTTTGCATTATTTCCAGAAGGATTTCTATTTCTGAAGAAAAGGATAATAGGCATGCTTCATTTTCTTAAAGCTATGTCCAGACAATTGGAGGCATAGCAAACCTACACAAACTTTGTAAGCATGGCTGAAAATGAAAGATGAACTGCTTTAGGATGCCCTTGAAATATGGTGTTGGATGGGGTTTTTAACTTCACTTGGAAGGTTTGGCTCTTTTTCTGTTGCCTTTTGCATGTGCTGTTCGAGATCCATTAAATGTCAGATGGAGGTTAGGAAGCCAAGGGTAACTGTTCTATCTTTATGTATTTATAATCACTTTTTTCTGTGTTACAATTTCTGTTGATTTTTTTTTAATATATATATCTGCAGGACACTTGGCATATTATTTTGGTTATACATTACTTTGAGTGCTGTTGTGCTGTTAAAATATATATGAAAAGAACAACATTTAATTGAGTGGTTTATGGTAGATTTTTGTTTATTTTCCTTTATATTTTATGCAAAAAATAAGTATATGTAGGCATGTTATTAATGTGTTTGCCTGTGTATGTATTTTCATAAGAACATCCATTCAAAGACAATAAGAGTTGGAGATTTCTGTCTAAATTATATATTCTGGAAGAAAATACATTTAACTAAATAGTCACATGCTGACAACGCCAGATGCAAAGGCACAAACAGAATTGTTTATATTTGAAAGTATTTCTTTCAGTGAGAAGATTATTATAATATGCATTAGCTGCAGAGCACTGCTGAAAATTTCTCTGCTAAGAATGAGTTAAAATAATCAAATGATTTTGTCTTTCTTTACGTCCCTTCCCTGTTCCTGGCCAAGCCAACTTCTCCAACATTATATTTTCCAGCTGTTGCCAGGACCTGTAGGTACCAGCCAAGAGCAATCTGTCACTGTCAGCGCCTGAAACTGCTTTTGTTTATTTACTGCCCTAATTACTGACCAGGTTTGCAAACACGCTTGCTGCAAATGCTTTCTTAGGAAAATCAGCAGAACTGTTAGCAATCTTTATCTGATTATGCTCACACTCTCCTGATTTTTTTTCCTTTCCCTCCTCCTCCCTGTGCTGCAGGAGCCCAGTAACAAACGGGTCAAGCCTCTCTCCAGAGTCACATCCCTGGCCAGCCTCATCCCTCCCGTGCGAGCCACGCCGCTGAAGCGCTTCAGCCAGACCCTGCAGGTAAGGGCAGCAATTCCTGCTGCTCCCACACAGCTGCAGTTCCCTCCAGGCCTCCTGGGAGCAGGGATGCCCATGGACACCCCCCACTGCAATGTGCCAAACAGGCTTAGGCACCTTGTCACCACAAGGTCACTCAGCTTAAAATTCACAACTCTCACCTCGAAAAAACCACTTCTCTGTCCAGATAATGTTTTTCACTTACCACTAAGAAAACTATTGCACCAGTAGCATATAAAAATTGTTTACTAAATGACTATGGTTGTTTTTTAAATTTGATGAAGAGAAGGTTCCATAATGCTTTCTATTAATGTTGGTTGGTTTCTTTGAAAATCTTATTTTTGGTATAGTTGGTCAGGGAGGACTGCCTAAATTTCCTCCTGTAGAGTGAACTTTGACCTTACCTAAACAAAAGAGTTAGTGAACAATCGGAAATTTCCAAGTCATTTTCTGAAGCTGATGATGAAAATTAATAAAGGGCAAACAAATTTTAAATGCAGTTTCTATATTACAGATTAGGTGTGTAATACTGAACATACTTAGAGACTAATGAAACTTTAGTTTATAAACCATTTTTGCCTTCAGACCTAGAGACGGCAAAATATTGGGGTGCTCAACTGATTGCAGTCACAGCTGGGAGCTGCAGCACTGCTCTGGGTCTGGCCTAGAAAGCCACTGTTTCCTCTTTAAAACAGTTTATGTAAAAAGGCATCTAAAAGATCTAAAGAAAATTACTTAACAAGCTTAATTTTTTTGAGAGGAACTTTAAAAGTAACATGAATGTGTTAGACATGTTCCTTAATCAAAACTACGTAAATTAGAGCTTTACTGAAGTTACTTGTTAAGGAGGAAAGAAATAAAACTTTAGATTCTTATGAGAAATAAGAACCCCATTTTTCTGTAGTGGTAGTTACCTAGGAAATGGATATTACAGGGTTTTCTGACATTGGTTTTCCTGTCTTTGGTTCCTGTGATGTTGAAAGTGCAGGTTTCTGCACGGGGTTGGGGGATCAGCCAAATGTCTGCAGCCGCTGAGCCTGGCTCGGTGCAGGTGTGGGCTGCGTGACTGGAGCAGAGCTCCCTGTATCCCCTGGGCTGTATGAATCTCCTGCAGAACCTGCCTCCAGGAGAAATTGGCCCGACTCTGGAAGGGCCACATCAGTTCCAGTTGTGAGGAGTGTGGAAAGGGATTTAATTTTTGGCTAAGCTGCTGCTGAGCGTGGTGCTTCCCTTTCCACAGCCTTAGGCAGCTGTTGGCCTCATTACCTGTGCTGTTGTTCTGCATAAAGGCCTCTGGGACTGCACAATGCAGTGTCTGGAACAATATTGTATTTAATAAAGTTGTTTCAGACTAACCAAAACAACTATCCTTTCATATATGCAGTAGCAGCTTCCCAAGATGAGAGCTACATTAATGTGTTTCAGGGTAAATTTTGTCAAAAATAGGAGGGAAAATAATGGCTTTGTTGCAAGTCCTACTGTTGCAAGCATTTCTGTTTTGCTCGGTTCGTACTGACCATAAGAATATATTTTAATTAGCAGATTAAATAGTGATTTATAGTTATTTATATCATCCCCTCTAACTATGTGCTTGAAGGAGCTGCGATGAGAAATCAGCATCTGTGTTCTCTAAATCCTGCTGGTGATGTCCCAGCTGTAAATTATCTGATTTGCTCAAGAGCTATAGAGCAGGGACAAAAAAGACTGACCTTGTGCTCAGGTGTTCCAGTTGGAATTATTTATGAACATTCTGGGAAGTATGTATAGCTATTTCACTTTATTTTGTTTTGACATAGCTGTCACCGTGTCTTGAGAACAGTATAGATTTCTTTTCATCGTATGATCTCCTGTAAAAAAAGAAAAAAAAAGTTGATTTTTCTTACTGGGTGAACTTTTATGTATCTTTATTCTTATTTCAGTCAAAACCCATGTTTCTTCTTGCATTGCTGCTAGATGTTCTGTGTCTCTAAAATGAAGAAAACTACTGGCATCACCACAACATGCAGAACAAACAACTTCTTCCCCTGGAAGAAAAAAAAACAAAGTCAACAGAACATCCATCTAAAAAGACCACTCCAACAGCATCATTAAAAGGAATTAGAAAATTCTGAGATTCTTTTATAGCATTTTAAACAAACCTTCTTAGATATTCTTCTAAATGGAAGATACATGTAAGAGGAAAAAAAAAGCTTATTGTGTATAATTTTCCTTACCTCTGTACATGTAACTTCCACTTTACGTTAATAGACTTTCAGCATGCAGCATGAGGAGAAACGTTTCTGTCTGGGATTTGTGTAGGTTTTTTTTAAGATATGTTCTTAGTGACTTTTCATGTTTTGCATATTTTATTGATTATAGAAGTATTTGATTCTTTTTGTGTATACTTAACTTTATTCCAATTTTCCACTTATTTTCAATACTTTTTTCATAAGGATTCCAAGTAAAAAATATTTGAAGTCTTTCTGGTTTTCTTTCTGGGCTTTTTTTTTAAATTTTATTTTTTTGTTATTGACTATTTGTAGTCATTCTGTTTCTGTCATGCAGGGCAGTGCAGACCAGCTGACTAATAAAATGCTCTTAGGTTCATCTCTGCCAGAGTCTGTCTGTGTAGCTGCAGGATACCTAATGCTAATAGGTATTTTATACCTAATGCAGATATTCTTATTTGTTAATCCACCTGGGAAGCCAGTTTATTTCATAGCTGTATTTTCAGTCTCCATCAAGCCAGACTAATGATTATGATGATCTTACTTACAGCTGTGTTGTTTGGCTTAAAGCAGAAAATAGGATCAGAAAAAGAGCTCCAGCTGATGCTGAAGACACAAACTGAAGTCTGGCTGGCTTCCTCTGCAACTTCAGTTTTCATCACTGTGTCTCAAATTTAAGTTGGGAGTGCAAATTACTTTTGTCTATCCTAGGACACCAGAAATTCCTACAAATCCTCAAGAAGAAAATTGTTTTTAACATCAATTCTGAATGCCAGGGCTTTGATCAGTAGTGGCCTTTGCCCAGTACATGGAGGTGTTTGCTTTACTGCAGCTCTAATTAAGGGTTGTTAATTGCATTAATTAACATTGGTAACACATAGACCCTTCAAAGAACAGTCTTATAACAACCAGGGAAATCTGCTGCTGCCAGAGGAATATGGTAAACAAAATGAGGGGTTGTAGATGGATTTTTCCCCAGCTCCTTTAATTTTTGGAATTAGATGAAAATTCTAATCATCCTACAGGGCCATAATTTTTAAACAGTGTGTGGGATATGTCTTTTAAGGAAGCCAGAAACTAGGAAAATATTTTTAAAAGACTGGAGATGTAGAAGTGCTGTTTTGACATTCCTGCAATTCCTTCATGGGATTCTATCACATGACTGATTTTTCTTTTTCCCGTTCTTGACAAGTACAAAGCAAAGATACCATCAGCCTATCTTCAAACTTGTTTTTAAAATTTTTTGGTAGAACTTCAGTTTAGGGCTCTATTCCTCTAATAAATAACCTCAGTCCTGTGCCCCTTATTAAGCAAGGTACACTTTGTATGGTTAATGAAAAGGCTGACGATGACAGAAATCAATTAAATATATACTTATTGTCCCTAGGTAGCAAGGATGCTAAGCAAACAAGCAAGCAGGATTTTGGGGAGTTTGGTTTCATTTTGAGTCTTTTAGCCTCTTTGTGCTCCTTCTGCCCGATGATGACAGTTTAGGGCTGCGGAGAATTGTATGGAGTGTTCTGCAGCAGGGAGGAACATTCTGTCAGTGCATGTGAAAGGTTAATTTTCCCAAAACACTGCCTAATTTGAGTTTGCTCTGTGATTCCTCATTATAACAAGTGTAAATTAAGCATGTAATTTTGTGTGTGTTTATCTTCTTCACTCTTGAAGGAAGACTAGCACCTGGCTTGCAAAGTTTTGGAAGGGGGGATGGGGTGTGTCTATTGTTAAGGTCTTTGTCAATTCCAAGTAGGACTTAGAATGGCTTCTGTTAAAAGATAGATTTTTATTTATATCATGTCTTCTGATGTGGTAAAAACATAGTATTTAAAGGCACTGTTTGCATTTCATGGACTCTTATCTTTAGAGATTAATTTCAAATATTGTCCTTTATATATGCTGCTTTCAACCTGGAAATTGAGAGAATTTATTTTGTTTTAAATATTCTTACCCAAGGCAATTGAAAGATGACTGTGTTATGTAAGGCAGGTTTTAAATAACAATAAAAATGTCGAGTATTTCAACTATGTGAAATAGTTAAAGTATTTCAGAGGTACGACCTCAAAAAGAAGCCTCTAATTTTAATGAAGTAAAAAAAGAAACCTTTTCAAAATAGTATAGTAAGAGCATAAAGTATCCATCCTTAGCCTGAAATTTTTCTAAGAGTTTACAGGCAATTAGAACTCTCAAGTCTCTCCTAAATTTGACTTTATTGAAGTTTAGAATCAGACCACATAGTAGATACAGAGATGCTGGTACATGTTGGTAGATTGTCTAATATTTCAATTAATTCTAAGTTTTTGATGAGGCAGATGTGGAATGTGCGAGTAATTCCTGTCTGTTTACTGAACTCTGAAACTCTGTATTCGATCTGGTCTGTTAGGTTAGTGTGCTGCACTATTCTGCATTATCCCTGTAGTTCACTCTTGGTGCTTGTTGTATGGGAATGCGTTGCAAAAGTTTTGTACGTGTTGAGGACAGGACATGGACAGAGTTCACTGCAGGAATGGAGGTCCTGCCCTTCCATGAAGATGTATTAAAATAATTTCTCTTATATTCCCAGTACTAAATGTTGCTATGAAGTTCAAAGTAAAAACTAATCAGAGAACATTTATTTGTTGTACTGAACTACGTTTATTAATTCCTTAGAAAACGAGAAAAGTGAGGGTGTAACGTGAAACTGTTGTAACATAAACCCAATTCTCTCTTCCCAGCGGTCCATCAGTTTCCGCAGCGAGAGCCGCCCCGACCTGTTCAGCCCACGGCCGTGGTCCCGAAATGTGCCCCCTGCTAACACGAAGAGGAGAGACAGCAAACTGTGGAGTGAGACCTTCGATGTCTGTGTCAACCACATGCTTACATCCAAGGAAATCAAGCGCCAAGAGGTATAGATAGATATATATATATATATGTATGTATTTTTTTTTAACCGTAAATTTCGTGTTCAAAGGTCGCCTTTAAAGCTTGGACTTGGGAATGCTCATAGGCATTGGGATAACACTTGAACATGTCCTGCAATTAAAACTTGTCACCACCTCCATTAGAAGCAGAATTCCATCCCTATGACTCAGGCTATATTAGATGAATGTATTCTTTGTAAAAAGCAGCTCATGGTATTTCCTTACCAAACCCGAAGTTACTGAGGTACATTGTCCTGTGGTTGGCTGCGTGTGTGGACGTGTTCTGTCTGGCACTTTCTGGAGTCATGGTTGATATTTTGGTGTTTCATTTTGTTGTTGTAGTAATGCGAGGTGAGCATGCTGTGCCAGGAACAGGTGTTCATCAGCTGATACAGACACACAAAAATGCACCAGCATTTCCCTTTTGGAAAAGACTCTCTTTGAGGAAGTTTCCAGTGCTAGAAAGACGACACACTGATCAAAAGATGTGTCTTCCAAAGCAAAAAAGCAGCATGCCAGTGGTTTTAATGTGTCAGACAAGACAAAGTCTAGATAGTTCATATTATAGTCAACACAGAGCTCCTTCAGAGTCAAGGTATTTTTATTTTCTAAATAAATTTCTAGCAGTATCAACAAAGCTTGTAAGTCTCCCTGAGAATACTTCAGGGACTGAGTCATAAATCAAACAACAGTAGTGTCAAGCATTTCTTGTGCAAATTTTAACATTGTATGAGAATTCATAGGAAATAAATTTGTAATTGAGAACTTCAAAGGCAGCTTGTTGAAAAATAAACTGTAGAGACTGTTTGCATAGCATATAGCAGTCACTGCTGTGTGGGGCAGGAGCCAGGATCCTTGGTACAACCCAAATAAAGTGAGCTGAATCCCAGGAAGTTTTGCAGGAGGGTTCTGCTGTGTTTGTTCCCATCCTGTGCGCTTTGCTGGGACAGCTGACCTGGGAGCTGCACTGTGGCAAACCTGGCAGGAATGTGTGTTCCTGAGCCCCAGGAATCTGCTCCAGCTGGGGATGGGCTTCCATGATTTACACTGCTTGAAAGCCTTGACTGTAAAGCAAGGAATTCTAGCCCAAAATGTCCTTAACTCTTACTGTACCCCAGTTTGAGGAGGAAATCATGCAATAAGTTAGTAACAATGGGGGTTTGATAAACCAGTGAATTAGGGCACTGTTATTTTTAATCTGCCAGCTTTAAAGTCTCAAATGTGCTTCAAGAGAAGTAACAAACATTAGCCAACAGTTAACTAGAGCTCAGCCTTTGAAACAAAAAACCAAACTGGTACCAAAATAAAAGTGCTCAGTACCAAAGAAATGCTTTATGTAAGATCTGTCTTCTGCTTGGTAGAGCCCCCTGTAACTTCTGCGACTGCATGGGTTAAAATGGAACACAACAAACTCCTGTGCAGGCACTTGTATAAGTGGTTAAGGTACAGTCCAATCAAAACTCCACAATGAAGGTAGCTTCCTCCATCTTGGAACACATCCCTTTGGACAAAAAATAATTCTTTGGCTATTTGAGATAAGCATTTAATGAACATTCTGGTATAACTCTGTTTTAAAAAACACTGCACTTGATTCTGTAGTTATGGAATAAAGCCTTACTTTATTTCTGTAGATTTAGAACATCCTGTTACGTGGTGTTAAAACAGCTGTTCAAAATATAACATCAACCCAGCAAGTGGAGCATGGATTAAATAAAGGTATTTTATAATATTTGTGTCTGTTTTTACAGGCTATCTTTGAACTTTCCCAGGGAGAAGAAGACTTGATAGAAGATCTGAAGTTGGCAAAAAAGGTATGTTTAAAAAACAAAACCAAGGCCCAAACCACAACAAACAGTACTAATTGGTTCATAACACATATGAACCAATCTTTGGTTTTTATAATTGCTAAGTCAGTAAAAGAGGAAAAAAATCCAAAGCATATTTCTATCTTCCCATTCTTTCTGAAACACTTAAATGTGCTGCCTTTTTTTTTTTAAATATGAAATTGATAGTTTAATATAGGGTTATGAAATTAACTTACAGGGAGCTTTAAATTCTATAAGGAATTTTGCACCCAACAAACCACAAAGGTTTGTTTTTCTTTTCAGGCTTATCATGACCCAATGCTTAAGCTTTCCATAATGACAGAGCAAGAGCTGAACCAAATTTTTGGAACACTGGACTCTCTAATTCCTCTGCATGAAGGTAAAACTCAAATAGTCTTTGTCTGCATAATTATTGCACATAGATTTAAGTCATCAGGTTTATTAAAGTGAGTTTTCTGTTCTTTTTTTCTTATCACAATCAGATCTTCTTAGGCGACTTCAAGAAGTCAGGAAACCTGATGGATCAACAGAACATGTTGGCCACATCCTCGTAGGCTGGGTAAGGCAGAGTTTATAACCAATTTGGGGACTTCAGATTGGAGCTGTAATGTAGTTTTTATCAGACAATTTCCTTTCTGCATCTAGTGTAACATGTCAAAAAGATATTCTCAAAATACTTTTAAAGGTAAGGCAACTATTTAGAGACATCATAGAATATTTTCTCTTTTCAGGGATTTTCCATTAAAAGATTTAGACTAGGATATTATTTTTAAAGCTTTTGCTATTCAGGAGTAGAGCACTATTTAATATAATTTAAATAAAAATCCAGAGTCAGACTAGAGTTTTTCTTATGTAGGTCCTTTAAGAATCTGCCCCGTTTGTGTTCTGGTTTCCTTGAAAAGTTGTATTGTATAAGGGCACACCCCAGTTACTTTTGGATGTCATTCTGTTCCAATCCAAGGTAACAGGTAGTTGCTAGTGCTTTCAAAGATACTGATTTCTAGAACTTTGTTAAAATAAGGCAGACAGGGAGACAAGAGAGATGCTGCTGCCTCACAAAAGATAAAGTTGATATGTTCACGTTCACTAGCATCCAAAAGCATAAACACTGAAAATAGCTTTTGTTAGTTTTGTTGATAAAATTGTTCGTTGTAATAAAAAAGAGCTATTTTTGGTTTTAGATATGTCAGAAGTATGCTTTTAAGTAAATGTAAGTAATGAAATTTAGCAGGAAAAAAAGGAAAAAAGGGAAATTTTTAAGGAATTAAGTAATGATATTCAGCCAGCTCTATGTGAAAGTGTGGCCTGTGGTCAACAAGGGAAGCATGATCACTACTGTATAATGCCTATAATGCAAATAGTTAATGATAATGATTTGTAAATGTCAAAATGATCTCAGTTTTCTTTGCCTAAAGTAATTTAAAATATATTTTCTGGTGTGTGTTGAACATCAGTGAACTTCTCCTGGTTCTAATGTATTCAAGTCTAATTTCCTTTTTTGAAAGATTTTTCATATAATTGTGTGTTAATACAGCAGGTTTTGTAAATGGATATATTGCTCTAATCAGCAGACAGGCTGGTTTTTTTCAGATTTATAGGGCACAGTTCTGTCATCTTAGTTTGGTCAAGATTCCTGAGGACAATACAGAAGTTTGATTTTAGAAATTTGCTGATCTGAAAAAGGCCAGGTTTGGGAGTACTCATTCCTAGGTTTTTATTTCCATTCATAATTAAAGCCAGGCTTCTGTGTTCAACTGTTGTCTGCACTAAATAGTGCTCAGTCTTAAGTAATTTATATTTTTAATGCTTTGCAATAGTATTGGAGATCTGTGGGATCTGAGTGATGAGCAAGTGCTTCTAAATTACTTAAATGTTGAACAAGGTGGTCTGAGGACCCTTGTAAAGGTTATATTTGTTGGAAACATGACATCAATAAACGGTGGCTAAATCTCCAGCTAAAAAGAGTCTCAGCATGAATTCTGACATCCTGAATCAGCTGAACCTTTCAGTGCAGGAAATCGTGCTTTGCTTCAGCTACAGAATGATTTATTCTTTCCTCAGCTTCCATGCCTGAACTCCTATGACAGCTACTGCAGCAATCAGGTAGCAGCCAAAGCTTTATTGGATCACAAGAAACAAGATCACAGAGTGCAAGATTTCCTGCAGCGCTGCCTAGAGTCTCCTTTTAGCCGCAAACTGGACCTTTGGAATTTCCTTGACATCCCCAGGAGCCGTTTGGTTAAATACCCACTGCTGCTCAGAGAAATTTTAAGACATACACCAAATGATCATCCAGATCAACAGCATCTGGAAGAAGCTGTGAGTTACTGTTGGGTTTGGGGGTTTTTAGGAGATTATAGCATTTTTAGCTTATTAGTGAATTAAGGGACACTACATAAAATATGAAAATGCAAATACTTATATGAACAGCTGAATATTGGACCGTGTAATTAAAATCCATGTGTTTTCATTGTGTTTCTGCAGATAAATATAATTCAGGGCATTGTGGCTGAAATCAACATAAAGACTGGTGAATCTGAATGCCAGTATTACAAAGAAAGACTTATTTATCTTGAAGAAGGCCAAAGGGATTCATTGATTGATAATTCACGTGCTGTGTGTTGTCATGGGGAACTGAAGAACAACAGGGGAGTGGTAAGGAATAAATATTTTGTCATAAATAACTTTTAAAGATACCATCGTTTTGCATGACAGCTAAAAGAGGTCTGAGCACACATAGAGAAACATCACTCTCTAATATGTAGGAAGTTGATAAATATTAATTACTATATATAACACTCATCTTTTTTGTTAGTAGTTAAGTAGCTGTATGGGGAGATAATAAGCTTATATGTATCTCTGTCTCTTATGGGGCCTAGCAATATCCTGGATAAATTGTAAATCTGATCAATTTCAATATTTGCAGGAAAACCCCCAAATTTCTGGTCTCAGAGATGTGGTATTAATGTCTATAAAGAACACAGAAAATGTACCAACAAGTTTTAAATTTGTCAGAGTTGTGGTTATTAAAAGTGCTTTACTTGATTCTTTGGTGAGATCAAGGTTAATTTATTGACCAGAGAAATTTGGTACTTTGAATTCCAGTCTCTGGGGCAGGGACACTGCACTATTGATAAGTTTCACAATCTGAGCTTTCAGTTAAAAAGAAGAAAAAAAAAGTGATGATATTAGTAGAAGAGGACATGGTCTTTCCTAGAGTTTCCCCCTCCCCCAATGTTAAATAGAACTTTTGAACAGACAAATAATGAAAAAAGATCTTGTTGTCATTACTGACACTAATGTAAGTATGATATTTATGACACTTACGGAAGTAAATAAAACTTCTAAATTTTAAAATTTATTTTAAAAAGCAACAAAGCAAGCAGTGCGTTTTTTTCAGCTCTGGAACTGCTTCTATGTAGCACGTTCATGCATACAGTGGAAGGGTCATGTTTTACCACACAGCTGAGAGGGAAAGATCAAACATGTGCTGTTTCCTGTTCATCTGATGAACATCAGGCAGTTCAATACCAAATTAGCAGGAAGAAACTGGCGATTTTCATCTTTCTGGTGAACTATATTTGTTCCATTTGGTTTAATGATGTTTCAAGAAAGGAATAATGCTGTATTTTCTATTAATCTTTTAACAGAAACTCCATGTCTTCCTCTTTGAAGAGGTGCTGGTGATCACTCGAGCCGTGACCCACAATGACCAGCTCTGCTACCAGCTGTACCGGCAGCCAATCCCCGTCAGGGAGCTGGTGCTGGAGGACCTGCAGGATGGGGAGGTGCGCCTGGGCGGGTCCCTACGTGGAGCATTCACCAACAACGAGAGAAGTATGAATACAACTTTCTGTATTTGCTCACGTAGGGTCATCATAACCTTAAGATACCTGCCAATGCGACATCAGAATGTTTTCTCTAAAATTAACGTTATCTCCGTCCAGCATCTTGGTTTTTGTTTCAGACTGGTTTATTTTGTTCTAAGTTGTTTCTTTTCGATTCTTTCTCAAAGCTCACTATATTGGTAATAGAATTTCTCCACACACCTGCTCCTGTACTACTGAATTGAGAAGGGGATAACATACAGACTGTAGTGGTAAAACTGCAAAGTTACAAGCCAAGTGTATTTTGAAATCTTGAGCTTCAGCTGTTTTGCCTTTCCTTGCACTGGAGACACTGATTGCTATTCCATAACTCTTTTAAGCTGGCAGATACTGTAGAACTTGGGGTCAAGACTGCAGCTATGCATGTTAATGTCCTTCCAGTTACGTATATTGTGAAGATGCTTTTTCTATTACAAAGGTCCTTTAAATCTCATCTGGTCAAAACTTCAAGGGGTTTTTGCATGTATCCCACTGCATTAGTGAAGTGAATGGAAGAGATGAGGCAGTCTTTGGCTGGCACAAGGACACTGTATTCAGTGAAGGTTCTGGAAATCTGCTTTGCAGAGAAGTAGGAGGAGAGGCATTAAAGTGTGGGAGAAGCCTTCATCTTGCTGATTCACTTTAAGCTTTATGGATAGCTCATGCATGGCAGAACCAAAATTATTTAATCCAGCAATATGAAGTTACTATAAGTGCTTGTGGTGTTCTGTGGTCTTCTCCCAGGAACAAGGAGATATGCAGACTCTTCTCTTTGGTCTGACATGGTCTTGTCCGACCTTAAGGCAAAGATTGTGCAGATTCTGTTATTTAAATATACTCTTTGATTATAAAATCCATTCGGCCAAAGCATTCAGGGGTTTGATATGTATTGTTTCTTTCAGTCAAAAACTTCTTTAGAGTCAGCTTCAAAAATGGATCCCAAAGCCAGACTCACTCTCTCCAAGCCAATGACTCCTTCAACAAGCAGCAGTGGCTTAACTGCATCCGCCAGGCCAAGGAGAAGGCTGCGTGTGCCGCCAAGGCTGGCGGGCTGGAAGCGCATTTCCTCGTGTCGCCCCAGGGACGCAGAGTGCCCCAGGGAGAGGCCGTCCTGGAGCGGATGGAGCAGTCGGACTGTGAGTCGGACTGCAGCATGGACACCAGCGAGCTCAGCGCCGACTGCGAGCGCATGGAGCAGACGAACTCTTGCGAGAGCCAAAAGCAAATAGAAACCAATGTTTGACAAAAACTTACAGTTCACGGAGGAAAATCTGTCTCTCACCTGTACAGTATTTGCATTCCATACATGGAACCATTTGAAGAAGCACTTTTAGAATCCTTTTTGTGACAATGTCAATGCAGTTCTTGTATTTGTACCTGTGAGTGTTGTACTGTAACTGCCCATCTGTATAAGCTGGAATCTCTTGCAGCTCACGTCCTATGATTATATTCCATAAACACCCAAGGTGGAAGAAAGAGGTACTTG
The DNA here is from genome assembly GCA_013397115.1 of Edolisoma coerulescens. Taxonomy (NCBI): domain Eukaryota; kingdom Metazoa; phylum Chordata; class Aves; order Passeriformes; family Campephagidae; genus Edolisoma; species Edolisoma coerulescens. The sequence goes on from VWZW01000500.1 coordinate 812,050, forward strand.
ACCAGTTATTCTCAATGTCCTGCTGTAAACAGAATCTCTAAACTACTGTTTATATATGCATTACATAAATAACATTTTCCTAATTTTTAAGTACTTTATTTGCCCTTTAAAGGGGCAGCTGAAGATGTGGACTTAATATGGAATTTCAGGATGGGTATCAAGATAATAAGTTTTCTCTAAGGCATGGAAAGAAAAAGTAGTTTCTTGGAACAAAGAAAGAAAACTATCTTGCAATAACCTATCCAAACTCCTGTGGTATTAAATCAACAAGAATTATAAACAGTGGGCCATGGAGCCAGGGACTCTTTAGGGATTTATTTTTCAAAATGAAGCACTGTCCTAAGATCCAGCAACCAAACTTATTAAAATCTAGATATTTCAAATGGTCAGCATAGTAAGATGGTTTATTTGTCAAAGCATGTAATGCTAAAAATAATCCACTGAAAAAACCACAACCAAACCTCTACAGCCAGCACTGAATTAAATGAAATTCTGAGAATACTGGATGTTTGTAAATAAGCTGGTAGTTTGCTTTCAGTGCCATATATATATATATATATATATATTATCCCAAACAGAATAAGAATGAAAAGGAGCTTTTGCTTGTGAATAGGCCCTCATCAGCATTTTGCACTCCACTGACCTCCACTGTTGGTTTTAAGCACCACTAATGTTAAAACATTTAATTTTCTGTAAATGTCTGTTTACAATTACGTGTAGTTGGTTTTTAAAACTAAGCGATGATTTTATATAAATGGTGCTCTACAAATACCCTATGGGATTATGTAGAGAGACTTTAAACAAAAAGGGAATTGTTTTTCCTTTAGGATGTTTTACATCCTTTTTACTTTCTTCAAGTTTTGTTTTAAACATTTTTGTTGCATTTAATTTTGTACTGTAATTGGAAATGTTACTGTGTTTTCTGGTGGCTGATTTGACCTACTCATTATGATGAGAAGCAGATGAGTCACTTAAATGCAGTCTAAACCACATAGTTGAACATCCCGTTATTTTTCAGGAATCCCTCGGTAATACTTTATTTCTTACTATAAGAAATAATGCCAGTGCTGTATGGCAAGCTATGAAAATGATGTATTACAAATTTTAAATGGTTCTTGGTATTACACAAGATAACCTGTGCGAAGTACTTGTAACAACAAAAGTAGAAAAACTGCTAAGTTATTGCCAAAAATATTTTTCTTGTGTTCTACAAGTTTACAGAAAATTTACTAAGTATCTTACATATATATATGCTGATGTGCATTACAGAAATCAGTGTGACAAGATGATAAACAATATAAAACAAGGTATTTTTATTTTTAAAAAAAATGGCATTTTTACCCTATAGAACATATTTCTGTATTTATAGTTTTTCAAAAAAAAAATCAATTTTCTTTTCTGTTTCAGGCTTTGTAATTTATTTCAACTGCTTCATTTTTAGAGCTGAATGAGTATACCAGTGAAGATGAGGGAAAGGAAAAATCTACAAAAGAAAAGGCATAGGGAAGTAGTTCAGCAAAAATGTTGAAAAAGAGCAAAAAGCATGTAAAATATTCAGATAGAGAAGAAAGAATGAATGTGTGTATTGACTTTTTTTGTTTTTAATAATGGCCTTAAACTTTTCTGGAAGCATTTCAAATAAATTACATTAAACCATTTTGATTTTTATTTGGTTTGGTTGCTTGTGCAAGAAGGCTACAAGAAGATTTCAGTGGTACAAGCAGTGAGGCTTTCACGTAAGTGACCAAAGCTTGTATTTTGTTTCTCATAAAGTGGTACATATTTGGATCTGATTTGCTAAATGCACAGTAGTAACAGAAACAAGTCACTGCACTCAATTCACCACATTCCCCAAAGTTCTGTATGACATAATTAATTCAGTAAGTAGGTGGAACAAAAAATTTAACATCCTGTCATCAGTTTCTCCCTCATGATTCCTTGTGGGTCACAATTGAGATGATTAATTTTGGGGTATGCAGAAGCCACCAACCAGGCAGGAAATCTCAGAAGATTAATTTACATTTGTTTACTATAATTTAGCCACCCACTTGCTGTTCAACATTCTGGAGTGCAAGTGTTTCGGTTGTGCTTTATAGTCGACATGCACTTAGCTACTGATTGATCTAATAAATCCTAATGATGTTGGGTTTTTCTCTTCAAATCATCCTCAGGATTAAAATTTCCAGTTTGAGAGTACTGATATGCTGGATTTGGTAAGCTTGTTTTAGTTTTAGCACTTTTAAAATGCCACTGCTTTTGAAAGGATGAATTTTGATTGTGGCAGGAGGGTGGTGGTGGTGGAGGGGTGGGATGGGCTTGGACAATAAAATGTACCAAAAAGGATGGGTAAAATGTAAAATTATGAGTGTGAAGTAAAGAGGAAGAGTAATACACATAAATATGTTGAAGTGATTGTCACAGTCAGTAATCCTGGTGTCCAGAGGGGAGTCTGAGAGGTTGCAGCAGTGAAGAGGCAAGAGGCAATGAAAAGCCTGAGGTGCTTCCCGGATGACCACTGAGGAGATGGCAAAATGAGGAGAGGGATGCAGACACTCATCTAAATCGGAGGTATGAGCACTCTGGATCTCACACTCTGGGAGAAGGGTGAGTGGTGTCCTGCTCTCAAGAGCAGGAGATCTGAGGTGGCAGATCCATCCCTTTGTGGCAAATCTCAGCAACCCGTTTGCTCTTCTGCTCCTGCTGGGGACAGTCAGTGTAGCTGTGGTTTATGAAAGACCTGATGGACCAGAAGCAATACAGGTAAAAGCAGAGATTGTCTCGACTGAGAAAGAAAGGTGAGCAAAGAGAATGGCTTTGGGACTCTGAACTGCGTGGGTCCTCTGAGACCACAACACAAAATTGAACTGTCTGTGATCTTTGTTTCCCTAGATTTGCTGTGCAGCACTGAAAAGAGAAATGGATGACAATCGGGAACAGAAGGTCTGTGAGGAGACACCTGGAACAGTAAGTTTGAGATCTGCGAAGCTCAGTACCAAGAATCCGTAGCCAGAATCTGGGTAAGGATAGGGCCAAAATTGCAGGGTAGAAAAAGTCTTTCTCCTATTTAGCATTGACCCACTTGAACCAGGGCTGCTGCCTTAGGAATGCTTCTGTGACAGTGGGAACCAGGTTGCTTCACGTTTCACAGAATTTCTAGAATTTGAAAGCTATATCAGAATTTTCAGATAGCAGTTTAATGGATTGCACTTTTTGGTAAAAATGACGTTTTTTGGTGACACTGCCTGGCACTTATCAGACAAATCTTGATTGCCAGGATCTAACAGAGTCTGAAACCAAGTTCCACATATCTAGAAGATTTGTTTCCTTTTAAAAGGGGGTTTCATATCCAGGATGGGCAGCTCTTCCATATTTAATGCTTATTCATGAATACTGATTTTAAAATACTGTGATGTGTTCTACAGGTTGGTGCTGCCATCTCTTGGAAATAATGGTGTAGTTTCATGGCTGATTTGATTACATTAAATTTTAAGTATTTTAAGATATTAAATGTATTAACAATAAAATGAAAGTATTTTAAAAATACAAGTAGATATTTTCAATCTTTTTTTGAGGATCACATATTTGTTAGGGAAAAAAAAAGTACTAGGTGAATTTCTGCTACTAATTCCTGGTTTTACAGAGCCAGGTCAAGACTACTGCCCTATTTTGTCTCACATTTTAATATCGTTGGCATATTTTCTCCATGGCTGGTAAATGATATTAAAGCTCTTTCCGAGTGTGGAAATTAGGTTTTGCTTCTGAGTTTTCCAAAGGTTCTTCTCTTTGCATGGTCTAGGAAGAAAGATTAATGATACAGTTCTCCTATCTGTGATCTCCTGGCACCTGAAATTTAGTCATCACAAAATTAGCTGTTAAACTTTTGAAGAAATTATATGGGCTTTGTATCATTAGAGTAATAATGGAAAGTAAAATAGTAATTCATGGTTATTTAAATTAAATCATAACAATATACTCAAATTGATTAATTTAAAATTTCTAATTTAATTTTCAAATTTCTAAATTTGCTTTCATAAAAGAATACTGAAGTAATGTCTGGAGGAAGCACCCAAGTTTGCTCCTTTAGCTTGTAACCCTTCATTGTTTCTTATTTTGTGGCTCTTAATCTGATCTAAATCTATATTACTAATGTGTTAAAATCACCTGATTTCAGAATCAAAGGGATCTGCAGCTGCTTTGTGCTGGGGTGGGAAACCACTTGGTGCAAGCCTGGGAGTCATGGCTGAATGCTTGGCAAGTACCAAAAACCACAGAAACCAGAAACTGGAGGCAATAAGCTGACAGATTTTATAGCCTTTTTTTTACTATCAAGTAGTCAAGTAATCTCTTCTTATGGTGGTTTTTTGCTGAACCGTTGTTTTGTGAACTGGGATTCTTGGTGCTTGTTTGATACCTATTGGGATTTAAGATGCATGGTGTGGTGCAGTGATCTGGAATTGTTGGAGCATTTATCAATTAGTACATAGTCATTTTTGTGATGATCTCTCCCAGACTTAGGTTAATTAATAAATAAAAATAATCCTGTACAACTGCAAAGAATCACCTTGTTAAAGCAAGCGATAAATGAAGAAAACTTTGTGTGTTACTTGGTAAATAAGCAGGATTTCAGACTTCATTGGGTCCAAACACCAATCGACTGAACTACTTGTGCACTGAAGACTTCCACAGCCTGAAATCATCCACAGCTGATTTTAACAGCTCTGCCAATTCAAAACTGATAAAGCAGTTTGACATGTTTGGAGATGTATAATGGATCAACACAGCCTTAAGCAGGACCAGATTGGTATTTCCATTTTTCTTCTTGTGTATGGAAATTCTATTGAAACAAGGTAAAGCACAACAAAATTATTTCAGTATTATATCAACACATCTGTGATATTCTCTTTAGCAGCACTGAATCCTCACAGAGGCAGGACATCACCTCCTCAGGGGGACAGTGTTAATTTATCCGTAGGATGAACACTGCATTTGTGGGGTTTATTACCTCTAGATAATGGAACACCATGTTTCTGCAATTAGATATATATTGGGTGTTACGTTCCTGTAATTTATGTAAATTATAGTTACAGATACTAATTACCCTGTTTAAACTTGCTGGGTCCCCAAACACTTCTAAGAACTAGTAATAATTATTAGCTTATCTTCTTTTAACACACGGGAGGCTACCACTAGCACCAGGCCATTTGTGAGGTGACACGTTATTTGTATTTTCTGATTTACAGCTAATCTAAAAAGATATTAATAAAATAAAAGGGCCAGATTAAAATATCTGTTCCTTGCACACCTTGCAATCAAGAAAACTTCCTACTTTTAAGGTCAGTATCTGCTTTTGAGGTGACATATAAATAGCTACAGTTATGGGGATTGAAGGTAATTGGTGTAAGTAGCTAATGAATATATGGATTTGTTCAACAGCACTAGTATACTTTTAACAAAGAAAACAAATGATGTGCTTTTAATGTTTTGCTAGTTACTTGTAAAACTAAAATCTGGTATTTGCATTTCCTAGGCACTGCAAGAATGGTTATTTTCAGCAGGCACTGTTCACTCCAGTGCATTCCCAGGAGCTGCCAAAGACAGGTCTTTGCTTTGGCTTTCACATTTTCACATCCCTCTTGTACCAGAAGTTGTGAACTTTATAGGGGCAATAAATGTTAACCTTCTGGCCTCCAATATAGGTTATTTAGTGCTGCTCTAACTCATTATGAGACTATGAAAGGATCCTGCTGAAATAAATTAACGTGGCTTTTTTTTTTTTGTCTGCCCTTCATAACCATGATAAGGTATTTTTATTCTTCAAAGATGAAATGTTGTCATTTTGTCCAAAGTCTTAGAAAAAACCTTTCAATCTGAGTGTAAGAAGTACGCGCTGGCACTCAGTGCAGAGAACTTGTAGGTGGCGTTGGGAGCTGGCGCAGACGGCTGTGCCAGCCCTGGAGCCGGAGCGTTCCTGCACCCGAAATGCCCGGGCGGGTTCGTGCCCAAGGGGAGTGGGTTCGCTGCGGCGGGAGCCCGTGCCGGTGCGCCGTGTCCTGGCTGCAGGGCAGGAGCCTTGTGCCGGCTGCGGCCTGCCCGGGAGAGCGGCGTCCCCTGAGAGCAGCGCTCCGGCCCCGCTGCCCCCGCGCTACCCCTCGCTCCCACCCCGGAGGAGGCGCCGCCGCTCGGCGGGAGGGCGGCGGGCCCCGAGCGGTGCCCGTGGGCGGGAGCGGCACGTCCCGAGCGGGTCCCGAGCAGAGCCGGTTGGCGGGAGCAGCACGTCCCGAGCGGCGCCTGAGGGCGACAGGAGCGGTGCCCGAGCGGTGCCCGAGCGCTGCCCGAGCACTGCCCCAGCGCGTGGGCACTGCCCGCGCCCCGGCCGCGCCCCTATTTCTAACGTGTTCCGCGAGCGGATTGGCTGGGCC
>VWZW01000500.1:818526-865411 GCA_013397115.1 Edolisoma coerulescens
CGGGGGCGGCCCGGGGGCTGCCGTGAGGCGGGCGGAGGGGGAGCAGGGGCGGCGCCGGCGCTGCTGGCGTTGGGCAGGGGCGCTCTGCTGGGGAGCAGAGAAGGCGCGGGCTGCCGGGCTCGCTGGCTCGGTTCTCCGTAGGGGATGGCGGATGCCGTAGTCCGCAGTGGCGGCGAGATGGAGCCGGAGCAGCATCAGCGGACGGAGAAGACCAGCGTGGGCGTCCTCGGAGTGGAGAGTAACAGAGCAGGAGCCGCTGCGGACACCACACAAAATGGCGGACGCTCTGAGAGCGGTAGCGCTGGGGAGGCGCTGCTGGTGGCTGCTGCTGCTGCAGAGGACAAGGTCCCCACAAACCTCAGCAGCAGCAGCAGCAGCAGCCAGCGCAGGAGCAGCATCTCGACGGCAAATGAACAGCAGCAGCCGCCCAGCGGTGTGCTCGGGGGGCCGCCCCCTCTGCCTAAGCCCCCAGAAGACCAGCAGCCTGTTAGGAGGAACTTTCAGATCCCCAGGAAGAGCAGAGAAAAGAAAGGTTGTTCCTTCCCTTCCCCTCCCTCTTCTCCCTCGCTCCCCTCTCCATCCGATTCATCAGGCAGCTCTCAGACACCTCACACGGCTGCATGCAAACCCTGCGGTGTGGAGGAGGCTCTGCTGGCTCGCACTCGCGAGGCTGCTGGGGAGCCGATTTTAGTGTCAGGCTTTTACATTCTTTCCCTACCCCTCCTCTTTTCTTATCTCACTTTTATTTTGTCACAAGGATGATAAAAAAAACCAAAACAAAAACTCGGCTTGAATTTCAGACCTTTGCTTTAAAAGGAGGAGAAGCTGGATGCGGTCAGGGTGGGCTTGAGTTGATCTCGGCTCTGCTACTGGAGGTGCATTCGCGTGTGGAGAAGATGGTTCTTTGGGACACCGACATCAAAGAAGATGGTTCGCTTTTCTCTTCCCCCTGACCTCCTCCCTGCAGGAGAGGGGTGTAATCCTCGTTAGAATAGACTAAACAAAAACTGAGCAGGGTTGTCCTTCATTGATGATACGCAGAAGACTGTTCTTATCTGGTGAAAGTTCTTCGTAGGGAGGAAGGGAGCATCCCGCGTTTTTGTGCCTCGCCTTGGAAGCGTTCAGCTTCCAAGCGTCCAGGTTTTGGGTTTTTTTTTGTTTCTGAGTAAGTCTTCCTCTAAAAGCCTGTAGTATTTCTTGCTTTTCACAAGACTCCACTGGTTTCTGCTTAACTTTGTTTTTGTTAAGTGGAGTTGAAGACGTGTCTGATTTTCTCCCTGAATCTTATCTCAGTTCTTGCCCTTTTGCAATATGGAGTCAGTAACTTAGTCCATATCACAAAAATACTTGTTTGAATAGGCTTCTTGTTCTTCAGAGAAGAGTGTAACATCTTCTTGAAATACTTTCTTCTGTAAGGAAGAGATGAAGGTAGGTTTATTTCATTATCCAGTCTTTCCTCTCCAGTAATGGATTAACTCCTTTTGGCAGTAATGACTCCTTTTTCTTCTGGTTCTTTCCCATTGCCACCCTGCCGTGGGGCGATACAAGTCTGCCAGAGATTCATTGTAAAAAGAACTGGGTTGACTTGGAGAAAAAAAGTCTTTTATGATTCATCTGACAGAAAAATACCTCGATATGACGTGTTGTCTCTTGAACAACTGAAGTGTCGTGTATGTCGCACCCAAGTGTGGTTACATGTGAATACCTTTAAATGTATTTCAGAAATGTTTAGTACTTAACCAAGGACATTTGAAATTCCTCTTTAGCATTTGGTTCCAATGTGAATGAAAACCTGCAAAATACCTTTTCAGGTCATCTAATTCATCTAATTTGCCTATGCAGAGCCATCTGCAGTGTGGAAAAAGTTTCAGGTTGTGTAGTTAAAACCTCAGGCTTCTGTGGCCTCTATGGTAGAAGAGGAAGCCATTCTTACTTTACTTCAAAAACTGACTTGCTAATATCAAGGTCATTTGACCCATTCTCACTTTTTTTACTTTCAGCCTACAGAAAGGTTCTTGGGCATTTTAATCATTCTGATGACTTAGAGCTTCCAGAGCTCTCAAAGCAGACCCTGCTCGGTTCAGCCCATGGTGCTTGTGGGCTTACAGGTGCTGAGTGTTGGTCTCACACCATGGACTGCCAAACGTGCAGTTTGAGGACAACCAGATTGCTATTGGGATTTGTATTGTCATTTGAAAAATGATGCAGTTCAGTCAGTTCTGGAACTGAACTGGATGATCAGCACTGCATGGATCATCTGATGCTGTAGTGGCACATGCTTACAGCATCCTTATTGCCAGTGCTTAAATACGTCGTGTTAATTTGAAAATAATCTGAATGTCACCTGTCCCTCTCAAAAGAGCTCTCTTGGCTTGATTCTAAAGCCCAGCATGAAGCAATACAGGTGGAAGCTTCCTTCATCATTCCTTGCCTTTAATTGTCCTTGGTTTGCTTTTTAAACCACCACTTCTTTCCTGGACATACCATCCTGAGAGATACCTGCTGCCTTGATTGTGAAGGCTTAGCTGCTATCTACAAAGTATGCTCAGGATGACTTTGTCAGAGGTGTTTGGGTCTGTTTGGAGGGGGTTTTTTTGGTGGGTTTTTTACTTTTTTTTAAACACCAAAATGTGTTTCAGGAACAATTTTTGGTAGTGAAGCAATTAATAACTGATCCTGGAAAGCAAGAATGTTAAGAGAAAATTTAGGCTTTAACTCCAAAAATGTAAGAGAAATATCCTAGGAAATTTAGGCTTTAGTTGCTTACTTATCTTCTTTGGAATTTATCTCCCCTCCTGGAGACTTAAGTAGGGACTGAAAGTCAACAGAAATCCTGGTTAATCTGGAGAAATGCATCTGGAGGAAAGATACCTCTTGAAGACAACTGTAATCATCTGGCACAGAGAATACTTCTGGTTTCCTCATTCTTTTTCCTAGCATAGGAATTCAGGGGACAAGTGAAAGAAAGTTTGGCTGCCACGCTATTTTTTTAAGGTGTGCCTGCATTTGTCTTTCTCCTTAGAAGTATCATGAAGGTTTGTTTTCTTGGTACATAGAGTTTAACAATGGTGTTATGCTCTCTTGAGCAGCTTATCTGTCATTTGTCTTCAGGCTTGTCCTGGCCTCTTCTAATTCAGTTGTCAGATCTTCAGAGGTTTGCACATTAGCTTGAAGCTTGAGAGATCCTTGATAGGATTAGGAAAGTAAATTTTAAGGATAAAGCACTGTAAGAGCACTTTTGTCTTGCTGAGCTATACGAGTGATCCCCTCATCAAAAGATAATTCCACAAATGATGCCAACATTGCAGTCAGTGCCTTTAAGGGGTTGCTTGTTGGTTAAAGCAGGATGTTTATTTCTGGAGTCTATCAAGGTAGCAAATGGCTGCTTTTTCTCAGGCTGAGTGGGAGAAAAGGGTCTTGCTTTTACCCATGAAACTCCCAGTAATACTTGCATGAAGGTCCAGGTTGTCCCTTTTCTGCTTCATCTTTTTGCCTTTTGTCTTCTGATTTTCCTTTTCTTTGTAGAGATGTGCATCTTCTGTTTGCTACATGGTATTTTTAGGTGGGGAACTCTGTCAGTCCTTGAACTTGGTAATTATTTAGGCCTTTTGAGACCAAAAGACATTTTGGGCTGAAAAAGTCATAAAGGTAAAAATGTTATGGTTCATTAACACCACAGATTTTTGGTCTTAGTCTTAAAAAATGAAGACTGAAAAAATTAAGACTTGAAAGGGTGCTTCTCAGTGGAGCTTTTGTAGCAGGAGCACTTGTGTGTGAAGAGTGCTAGCATTGTGCCAAGTTAGCTGATGAGAAAATCAGTCATTTACTTACCTTCGCTTCAAAGTTTATCAGGATTTCCCAAGGAGGATGGCTCTATCTTCACATTCTGATTTAAAGCAACCAAACCCACTAACTCCAATCTCAGTTTTTTGAAGTTGAAACATTGGACAGCTGTGAAGGAAAAGTAGAACCTCTCAGGCATGACATACATCCAAATATCCAGTCCAGTCCCTATCCCTTGAGTAGTACTTACTAGCTAAATTCAGTTTCCACCTAAAAATAATTACACGTTCCAATGGCCACAGTAGAAGCTGAACAAACCCAGTATTTATTTACTTATTTTTACCTATGCAGAACAAGCCAGCAAACCCCACAGTAATTGGTTTGTGTTATAAGGATGCTGCAGGTTAGTCCTTACTTTAATTACTGCTTAATTAACACAGATCAGTACAGGTGCAGCATATCCCCATCAGCTTTGTACAGCAAGCCTGAAGATACGAATGTTCACACTGCTGATCTTTGAAGTGGTGTAGGACTGGAGATGAGCTCAGCAATTTTATGGTTTGCCTGGGAGCACAGGCTTTGCTGACTGCTGTGCAAGGTCTAGTTTAGTAGTTCTCCTTGCTTTTATTTTAGTTTTGTCTTGTTTCTGAACTCCTTCCTTGAAGTGAGGTACAGGCCCTGCTGTGGTGACATTAACGTTTTGGAGCATTGCTGTCCTTGAACACCACAGCTGAAGTGACAAACTGAGAAGTACTGCCTGGCTACTCACCTCACTGGGGTAGTGTTTCATGTTTTGATTGAGAACATGGAAGTCTGCAGTGCCTCATGTTCTGGAAGAAAAAACAGCAACAACCTTAAAAAAAATTTCTTATTTTCTGTATTCCATAATTAAAGGACTAGGTAGGGCTTTTCCATAAATGTGTTGAGAACTAAGAGTAGTCTAATAGTAGTTTATGCAGGTTCTCCCTAGCAGGAGGATAGGGGGACCTGCTGGTTTTCTGCAAGTCTGTTTCAGCTCACTCCTCAGAGCTTTCTACAAAGCAGAAGATGTTTAAACACAAATAAGAGCATGGATGACAATATTTGCATGTATGACAGGATCTTAATTCATTTAATAACGTGCCTCTTCCTAGATCTGCATCTGGGAAAGAGGTGAGACATTGTGTGTGTTTTGTGGTGGCTCTGTCTAGCTCAGCCTGCAATGCTTTCCACTTGTTTGGGCTCTAGGTGGAAGTGAGAGGCTGATTTTTACTGAGCATGTGTCCTGGGGGAAGGACGGAGAAGGGATAAGGTACAGTAAACACTGGTAAGGAAACAGGAAATTCTGTCAAGCAGCTGGCACAGATAACTCTCTGCCTTAACCGGTCCTTTTGGAGGAGCTGGCAGCGTGTGAACCCCAGATCTTTCTGACAGGGAGTTACTAAACCTTAGTGTTGTAGTGCCCAAGAGGTGTTTGGGATGGGGTGGAACAGGGGGTGTTTTCCCAGGGTATGTGTACCTACAGCAGCCTTGTTTTCTATTCTATTAATAAATGTTTCTCTCTTCAGTGCAAGAGCATTCAGTCCCAGTAATACTAAGTTGAAATTCCATTCACTCTCAATTGTGTCTCCTCCCCTATTGCTGTCAGCTTTTCAAGAGCGAAGGCGTAGTTACTAAAAGGATGTTACATAAATACGGTTTCTAAATCACTTTCATAACTTCCGCTCCTAAAAAATCACTTGCTCATTGTTGCTGGGGTTGGAATCATTGCTTGAGTTGAGTTTGCAGATGTGGTGTTGCATTCTAAGGCGTGCAGCTCTTCCTAAATAACACAGAACAGTGCAGTTTTCATTAGGAACATTTGTTTTATATTGAGGCTTATGCAGTAAATCTTTTCTGCAAATGAGGGAAAGATTGCTAAGTCTACTGCTGTATTATTTAATGGAATTGGAGAATATACTTTGAAGATGTAATTAAGTTTAATTTGTTGTTAGAGTAATGGTAGATTGGGGTTTTTTTGTGAGACTATTGTTGTTCTTCCTAACTGTTGTAACTACAGTAAAAATCCTGCACTTTTGGTTTGTGTTTTGGAAGTTACTCTGAGGAGAAAAACCATTTTTTGTGTTGTGCTAGTTCAGTCCCCTCAGAGATGTTATTTTCCTAGCCACTACTCTCAAAATCTGCCCTGCCATTCTCTGCTGGCTCCCTCTGGGGTTGCTCCTCTGATGTGTTTGTCACCTTGGCACCCGAACACAGATAAGAAGCTCAGGGACATGAATGCTCCCCGGTGGGAACTCAGGCAAAGGTTTGCCCAGGAGGGAGTTTGTACAACAGCACATGAAGGGCTTTCCTTTTGAAGCACTTATAGTCAGGGATAACATCATCAAGCATGAGCACAGGCAGTGGGGGTTTTTTAATAATAGGAGCCTATTTGTCTTCTTTAGACAGTATTGGATTTCTTCATGTTTAGCTTAATTGCCATAAGCAAACAAACACAAAACCCTGCAATAGTTTTGAAGCGAGGCCAAGCTATGAAACCCTTGTTGAGGTTTTTATTAGAACAATTTGTTCCTGCTTCTTAATTTAAAAGAGTTAATTAGTTAACTGCAGTTCTGAACGTTTAATTACAGTGTTTCGCAGTATGTATTAGATGTTTTTCAAGGGATAAATTCAGACTTGAGGTGCTTGCCTTACAAACTTCTGAGAACTAGTAGCTGCTCAAGAGTAATATTAAAAAATCATAAATGTGATTTCTTTAAGGTGCTATCATTCTAGGAAATTTTAAGATAAATTTCTAAAGTCCATATTTTCCAAGTATTTTAGGTGTTTTGTATTTGAAATTGAATCACAAACCATTTGTCTTCATGCATAAACTGTCAGTGAAGTAGAAGATTTTGGATGTTGTCATATGTATATTGGTGCTAATTACTTTATTTTTTTCTCTTTTATAGCACTCTTTCAGCCACTACTTCCAGGTTCTCGAGAATTTGAGGATATTTTGAAGATTCTGCGTTCTTCCTACTTGGATCCACGTTCAGAGTCCAATTTTAAATACAAGAGAGCCAGCTTAGTTCATAGTGAACTGTTGGAAAAGGAAGTGAGTATATTTGTGGCTTCTGCTTCTCAGTGAGGTACCAGTCAAATGACAGTGCTTCTTCTCAGTCTAGAGGCAGAGACCTGGGGATTATTTTCAATTATGTGGTTGGTACTTAATTGCAAGCTCACATCCCCAGAAATGTAAGCAGCTGTTTTTCAGGCAGGTTTATTACTGCATGGTTGTAAACTCTTGCCTGCCAGATACTCCAAAGAGACTAAAAGAAAAATTGTATTTTGCACCACTTATTTCTGTGTGCATTTAGCTTTCAGAAATTTTCTTAGTTTTTATGTATTTTAATAACCTGGAAAGATGTTTTAATGTCTTCTTTGCAAGGCTGATGTTTCCTGTGAAAATTAAGATTAAAATATATGCCTAAGTTTCCATAGTCTCTGTAGTTTTATTGTTTTCCAAGAATTACTTTAACTAAAGGTGATTACTGAACTGGGAAGTGGAGCACCTTGGTTGAAGCCCTTTTGTTGTGCCTTGTGTGGTGTCTCTTAAATCCAGCCTTGGCTTGCTCTCATCACTCTCAAGTAAAGTTTTCATTCCCAGTGCCAAAAAGCTTCACATATCAAGTAATTGAATATATAATTTGTTTGCTGTGATTATCATCTTGAAGTTCTAAAGTAAACTGAAGCATTTTGTGCTGTTACATTAGTTATTCATGGTTACAGCTGAGAAATACCGGTAAAAACCGCCTCAGTAGCAGCGAGTATCTGCACAGTGTAAGAGATCTGTCTCCTCAAACGAGAAAAAGTGTTATTTCTGGAGTTAAAAGATGATATGGAAGGCGCTGTGCTGGATGTTTCTAGCCAGTTCTGCTACAAAGATCAAACTCAAATGTTACTGCACAGGTTTGTTTGAAGAATGTCTTTTTCATAAAAAAACGAATAGTTGGGCAGATTAAGCTGACTAGATTTCCCACAGGTATAATGTTTTTGAAATTAAATTGTAGCATATAACAATTTCATTTGGATTATCTTTTGATTGTTTTTGTACACTCGGATCTGCTAACGTAGATGGGGTCTTAAAACATTGACACTTGACAGTGCCAGCAGTAATGTGTCTCCCTGTGTTAAGAGCTTTGTGTGTGAACAGTTCACAGAGAAGCGCAGGGAGCTGAAGTTCGACGGGCGCATGGAGAAGGAGCTCTCGGAGAGCTACGCGTTCCTCATGGTGGAGCGGTGCCAGGTGAGGAGTGAAACACTGCAGGGGAAATGCTGGCTTTAGCAGTTAAGAGGTTTGGGGGCTTTGGTTTTTTTCAGAGTGTTTTTATTGACATAATCTTAAAGTTACTTTTGCAAAATTCAGTGCTGGAAGGTGTAGAAGGATGGGAAAGTGATTTAATATGGCACCATTTAAATCCTCTGTTCCCTGCTGTTTAAGGTACTCCATTTACATGTCTCTGTGTCCTCTCCGGTTTAAGCTCTGTTTTATAAATCAAAGGATAGATTTTCTGGATGGCATGTGAGTTTATTTGGTTTGTGTTTGGGGGTTTTTTTTAAGTAAGGAGGAATATTTTGTGTTTTCATTGCATTTGGGTTTTGGTGTTTTGTCTGGATTACTGGATCAGTAAGGTAACCTGTAATATTAGAGAATGGATGTTGTCCTTTCTGTCTCTTCTTTGATCATATCCCTCTAATCAAAGTGATGGAAAGGGAATTTCTGTGCTTTGTCTGCTATTTTAAGCCAGGATTTCTTAAGCATGCAATCATTTGGCAGGTATGCTTCTGTTTTAAATACTGTAATTTTCTGTATTAAAAGCAAGTAATGTTCATAAACAGTGTTTAGGTTATAGGGAGGCTGTTGTTTTCTAAGATACAGGTGAGTCTGTGTAGCTGCTCCATATCAGAGTTTGACTTGCACAATTTAACAGTTTTATGGAGAATTCAGACTACTCTTGCCTCTGTTTTTAAGGGTTGGGGTTTTGTTTAAATCTCAATTTAAATTCTGTAATTCTCATTTCTCACTGTTTGTTCTGTTCATATCCTGGCTTTCCTAATACACTTGCTTAAAAAACTGTCTGTTTTCTTTAGATCCAGAGCATATGTGAAAAGGGGCTGCAGGTTGGCCACTCCAAAATCACAATTCTTGGCAGCCCTTCCATGGGTAACTATCTTTTGATTATAAGTGCTGGTGTTATACAGTAGCAGTTGGCAAATAATGTGATGCAGTTGTGTGAACTTTCAGTCCTTTTTCAATCACTGACTGCAGCAATATGACAGCAAGATGTTTTTCGCAAAGGAAATAGACCTCAGAACATTATTTCATAGCTCTGTTTTCCAGTAGTTCAGTTAAATTCCCTTCCCAAAGAGAAGACCTAATTCTCATTTTGGCTTTAGTCAAACCAATGTACCATGTCTTTCCAGTAAACCTGGGGGGCCAAAGAGCTAATGCAGTGTGTGGCTGGCTGCCTCTGTGTTTGTTTGTAGGTGTGTACATTCAGAAATACCTCATGGACACAGTAGCTCAGCTCAGTTTTGATGTAGATAGAACTAAAATTCTTGAATCCACAGATCCAAGAAGAGCATAGATAAATTGGAGACTTACATGAGTCACAAGGTGTTAAAGAGTTTTGAGAGTGCAAGACAGTAAGTTCCTTTTGCAAAACTTTTCAAATAGAAAATTAGGAACTAATTTTGTCATGCTGTGTAAGAGGAACATGATACAGAGGTGATGTGAATATTGAAAGAATAGGTCCGAGGTGGAGAAGAACAATGAGCATTTGATTTTTTACTGGTTTAGCTGGTAAAGGGTCTGGAGCAATTTGCTAATGCAGTTAAATACAGACTTGGAATGAGAGGAACCTAAGCAAAATTGATGCTTTTCAGAGTATCTGAATTCAGTTACAGTTCTTTGATGTGAGGTAGTCAGCCAGACCAACAGATGACACTGTGTGTTTGAGGCCTGAAAGTCTATGAAATAATTAAGTACTGAAAAGCACAAAATTATTTTACCTTTGCACTTGAGTGTCAGTTGTATCTTTATTCTTTTGTGTACATTGAGCTTTAACCCCATGTGATGTTTTTTAAACCTCTAATAGTTTTAACATCCAGCATAATGTATTTGATTTATTTTTATACTCTTCTCAGGTGTATATATCTCCAAGTATGCTGATTTATTGCAGCCTAATCCTCTAGAATCTGGAGCAACTGGAGATGTGATTGTTTTTAAAATAATAAAGGTAATTTTATCTTGCTATTCTTGAAGGATTACATTGCTTACTGATAACACACAGGTGGTTATAACCTAACTTACTTGCTTTTAATTTGCACAATCATCTGCTTATAGAGAAACTAGAACTCTACTAGATTTAAAATCCAGTGTTGATATTAAGCTTAAAGCATAATAAATTGTTATAAAAGGCAAAAATTTATTGTTTTCTTTGAAAGTATGAAAATAATATACTTCCAGAGGTGGTTTTCTTAATGGCCTGTTCTGTTTTCTCTGCTCTGACTTTCTTTGGTACTTCAAGCAGTTTGCCAGTTTCCAGAAAAAAAGCTTATGCTTACAGTTCTTCTGCTTTATTTCAGGGAAAAATGAAAAGCATATATGACCACACTGGTATGAAAGCAATGGAATCAACTGTCAAGAGTGTGTTGGATCCCACCCCAAAGCACGAGTGTCACGTTTCAAAGAATGCAAATAAAGTCACCTCCTTGTTGGCTTACCGAGCCTATGAACTTACTCAGGTAAAGCTGAGCCTCTGTTACCTCCTTACATAAAAACGTCATAAACACAACTTCTGAAATGGTGGAGAGAAATCCCTGAAGTACAACAAACCTTGAGCTTCCCTCTAAAGCTGCAGCTGGGTGTTTGTAGCAGCCCACAATGTGGTGCCTGCATTAGAAATCACAGAACAGCATGGCAGCCTCCTGTTCCCACTGTGTGTTCCTGAACCTCAGGCAAAGATGTCCTTCAGATTAGGGTGGAGGTGGAATAGGAAATAAGTGGGGAGTGTACATGGGACTGGAACAGATGCTGGAAGAGAGGACATAATGTGGGGAGTTTGAAGTGTAAAAGTACAACTGATTTGTGCTCATTAAATGAGACTCCTAAAAAGGAAAATGTTGGCTAGGATAGAATAGCATTTTTCTTTCTTTTCTTTTTTTTTTTTTTTTCCTTATTCCCCTCTCCAGATTCTCAGGTTTCATTCTCAGGAGGGAGGAGAGAATGAAATAAATTCCAAGCATTTGTGTTCCTCCAGCTGTTCCATCTCTTACTGCAGTAATCTGTTGCAGTCAGATTATTCCACCAAGTCTGTAGATTTCAGGATCCTTACTTCGAAAGCATTCTCTTCAGTATGAACAGCTTCTTTTGTCTTCTCTAAATCACTGGGGTGGACACTAAATCAGATGGCTAAAAAGTGAATGTATTTTTTCATTCCTCATTACAAACTTGCCTAAATTAACATTTTACATTAGAATTTTGTGACTGAACTAAGGATAGACTCCAAAACTTATTGCAGTATTTACTTTCCTCTGAATTTTTTTGGTTTTGTTAGTTGTCCCTTCTCTCACCAAGAATATACTTTCACGTAAATGTTGCAAAATTATTTTTTCATTCTTGATTTGCTCCTGAAGTAGTGTCCATATCTAAGTCATTGATAAAGGAGGGAGAAGGTAAAAAAAACTACCTTAATTGATTGTATTCTATGGTACATATGAGAGGAGCATTTAAAAGCTTCCTTATTTTACATACCAGCTTTTAATGAAACTGACTGTTGCTCCAGGCTTCTGGTTGAACATTGTGTCACTTCTTTTTCCCAGTACTACTTTTATGAATATGGCTTTGATGAGATCAGGCGAAGACCAAGACATGTTTGTCCATATGCTGTTGTTTCGTTTACTTATAAAGATGACATGGTACGAGGACCAAAATTTGTGCCCCCATCAAGGTAAGCTAGGAAATGAGTTTTGGAAAGGCTGCATATACCATGAAGAATTCATAGCTCTTGGCAGTAGCTTAGAATTTATTTAAATGAACAGTGCTGTAATAAATGGATGTGTTGCAGGGACTTAGCCTAAGAAGTACTTCTAATGCAAAGGAAGAGGTGGGAATGGGTATTATGCAGCAGGGTGGCCTTTGTGGGAAGCAGTTCTGCTGCTCTTCCCACCTACTTGCCTTCTGGCCAGGTGGAATCCACAAATAATGGGGGGTTTTACCTAACTGAGGGAATTCGTGGACATAAAAATGTTCACAGCATTATCTTGGTACTCTGCAATAATATTCTGTATATTTTGTCTCTGAACCCTTCATTGGTGTCTTACTGCTTGTGGAGAGAACATGTAGGTGGCCAGTTGATCACAGACCCAGTGTGATACCTGTGCTGATGGGAAGGCGTCCAGGTGTGGGGACTGTACGGTGAAGTGCTAAAAGCAGTTATCAAGGTATCTAAAATAGTACAAGATGCTGCAGCAGTGATAGCTTGAGGTTAGAGAGGGAATTACCAGTCTTGCTGTTTTGTTAGACTGATAAAGTATCCTTAATGTAAAATTCAGTGTCCAGAATTCCCTGTTCAAACCTAGTCATTCTGTCTGTCTTCTTTTGTTTAGACCAAACACCTTCCACACAGACAGAAGTACAGGTAAGAATGAATTCCATTTTTTGGGTTTATGATACAGACACTGAAGGTTTTGATGTTTTTCCCCTGTAGTTTTATGTTTGACCAGTTTAGTTATGCTGAGTGTATACCTGAATTCTATCCTGAACTATGCTGGTTCCTGATACTGGATGATCAGACACCCTAATGTGTATCTTGTTTTATCAGAGTGAACCACAAGTGAACAAAATTGAAAGTCTTTTTCCCCTCCTTTCCTAATTAGAGTGTAGTAAGAACTGATCTTCAGTTCCTATATCTCCTGTTCAATGGCACTTCAGATAATATGATCCTCTGTCATGCTTTGTTTTGAACCTCATTCAAGCAAAATTAATATCTATGAAAGTGGTTGACAGTTAAGGTAAGGACAGAGGATCTCATTCCTCAGATATTGGCATCAAGGGTGTGCTTATACACACAGGTGTAGGTGACACACCAAGCTCCTTTACTCTGCTCAGAGCAGGTCAAAACATAACAGGGTTGATAACATCCTCTCTCTTACCTTTTAACATTATTGTCGGCTCTGGTATTAGTATGAAATTTTCCCTAAACTGGTTTTGGAGATTCAGCAGCCTTTTCTTTCAGTCCCAGCTGGCAAGTAGTTTCACTTAGTCTTCCTTTCTCCATCTTAATTTAGAGAAATCTAACATTACATTGTGGAGGGGACAGCTTTGGAATAAAGGCAAACTTGTGTGCCACGTTTCCCTAAAATCAGCAGCACGACCTTTCCTTCCATGCAAGCTGTGAGTATTGCCATGTAGACAGTAAGTTTAAAATATTGCTCTATTAAAACTCTTTTGAGTAGAGACTGCTGAGTTTTGGATATATTCAGATGAAAACCCAAAATACTGACTAAACACCTTAAATATGTCAAACAAGACTTGAGTCACATGTGTGCAGAACTTTTTTGAGTTCAGGCACACAACTGTCAACATCTCTTTGCTGTTTGGTGTTTTGTTGTTTGTGGGTTTGTTGGGGTTTTTTTCCATTGAAGTGACACACACTCCTGTGCAGGAATAAACACCACTGGCTCATGAGATAGTCCAAAGAAATTATTCTTAAGAGCATGTATTTACTAGTTCTTATTTTATCAATGAGGGTAGGAATAGAGAAGGTAAAAAAAGAGGTCTTTATTTTTTTTTTTATCTCCCCCCACCCTTCTTCTCCAGTCCTGAGAAGCTTGAGGTTGAAAAAGTTGCCAGCATTGATCAATTGAAGAAAAAAATTTCACCAGCATTGTTCTTTAAAGAAACTTACCAAGGAGGAAAAGAAGGTAAATAGTTCTTGCTTAATTTCTATAAATTTAAAATTTTCAAGTTTTCTGAATTACAATTTTGTTTCTTTTTTTCTTACCTTCTCTTTCTCCCCTTGTATCGTGTCAGTGTGGAAGAATGGCATGTACTGTAGCCTGTATGAAGTTGTGGAGAAGTCCCGTTCTGGGAGTCACTTAGAGGGTTTACTTCAAAAACTAGAGAAAGAGAAACTTGTGAGTGCAACAGATTTGACTATTCCTGTTTTTAAAAATAATTTTAACTAGTTAGTAATTTGAGGCATACTACAAGATCCACAATCTCACTGGAATTCCTTAGCTGGCATATTCTTAAGTATCAGGGCACTTCTCTGCCCAAGACAGAATTATCTGACAGTCAGGAAGAGTATTCATAGTGAGCAAATGTCTTTGAAGCAGTTTGCTCTTTTTGCTTGAAAACAGGTCCTTGTGAAACCACTTGTGGACAGAGGATTTCTCTTTCTTCTTTCTCCTTGGCAAATGATGTCCCCTTACGGTAAGCGTATTCTGAGTGTTTTGGGTTTGAGTTTGGTTTGTTTTGGTTTTTTTAGGGGAGTTGGTTTTTGAGTACTAGATTGTCTTTTAAAGCACAGTGGTCCTCTCCTTTTAACTGTTTTTATTTTCTTTTGTTCTAGACCACCAAACTGGACGGTCCCATGTGCTTCATGCACTGTTTCTGTTTCCAGAGCCTAGAGGTGTAATTAACTCAGGTAGGTTTGTTCACTGTTATGTGCAGGTTTATTTTAACAGAGATCATCTATTGAAGACTTTGTAGTGCTCACAAGTCAGTGTGAACTAAGAGTTACAGTTTGCATTGGTTATGGTCATGGTGTTGGTGTTCAGAAATACGTGTTTCTTCACAAAAGCAGATATCACACATTGTAGGTTCATTTGTTCATGTTTGAGAAAGTAAAACTTTGTTGAAATTTCTTGATAGGGCTTCCTTGGCTTCTGAATTATTTCTTCATGGCCATTCCAAACTGTGTTTCACACAATATGTATTAACACAGAATATTGCTAACTAGTCACCATTTATAGCGTCGTGGTTTGATTTTGATTGTGGATTCCCTTTTCTCCTATGGCAGCACAAAAAAGTGTTCCATATGGAACACAGAAAAATTCAAGTACCATGGTTTTGCACGAAAAAAAGGAAATCATTCCAGAATGCACAAAGTTGATTCAGTCTCTACATTTTGCTTTAATTCAGTCCCGTAAAGACAGCAGTGCAGATTTCAATGCTGTTGTGGAAAAATACATACATGAGTATTTTAAAAAACTCTACACTGGAAGAGGTAGAGAATTTATATTACCTCAGTACTCATCACGGCTGGATGACAAAAGATTCCTGTATCCTGCCCCGAGATACAAAGGTCCCATTGACAGTTGCTTGCAGAGCTACATTTTTGGTTGTGAGGCCTATCAGCTCCCCGTTTCCAGAGCCACGGAACTGCTGGACAGAAATCGGAAGCCTCAGCGCTTCAGTCCCGTCTCAGATTATGAAGCTACAGAAGACTACTCTGACTTTGCCAAGGCAAAATGTGGGAAAAGAATCCATTCCAAATGTGAAGCCCCTGCTGCCAAACAAAAACTGCCTCTTTCTGGAGATTATGATACTGAAAGACTCAAAGAACTTATTAACCTGATCCAGTGTAGGAAGAAAAATGTAGGTGGAGATTCTGATTCTGAAGACCCCAGAATTAGAAGTGGTCTGAAAAGAAAGCTGGAAAAAGAATCAGAAAATTTGCAGAAATATCTAAAACTGAGCGACTCTTCAGAGAATATTTGTCAGTACAAAGGTAAGAAAGTCTTTGTTTAGAGTTCTTCTTTAAACATTGTTATTCAAAGCATATTTAACATTTAATCATTATAGACTGAGTATTTTTTGCATGCTGTGGATATTTAATGCATGGTGGTTCATTTAAACATTGGCCTGAGATCTGTCCATATAGATCAAGTTTACTTTTTGCAGGTTTCCTCTTTCTAGGAGACAAGTTAATTGGAGTTGTCCTGGAAGTGGCTTTTGTTCTGCCTCTTTGGAAAGAAGGCAGACTTTCAAAGAGTTTACTTGCCTGTAGAGCTGTCCAGAGACTTTCAAATACAGAACACTCAGCAGACTTGATACTGTAATACTGTGATACTCTTCTGCAGAGTTTGACTTTGCTGTAATTCTTTATGGCTCCAATACCCTATGTAATACCTGAGAAGTTTAGATTGAAGGGAAAAAGCATAGTTAAGTTTTGAAATAGCCAGTAATGTGTGTAGTGGGACAAAGGAAACAACCTAATATTAATAAGATTAAATTATTCTACACATGAAATTATCTAGAGAAGTATCACAGATACCTTCTGACTTAAGATCTGCCAGAAGAAACCCCTTTGATTTCTGTTTCCCTGACCCTTTTCTCAAGGCAATGATAGAGGCCTCCTGCAGAGGGGGGAAACTGGGGAGCAGGGTGAGACAAAGAAGAGGGGATTTATCAAGCACCAGTCTCGTGTGTGTGAATCACTGGAAGATGAAGTGACTGATCTTAGTTTGTCCTCTTGAGTGGGACAAAAGATACTGACTGGCATGTAGGGGTGAAGGAGGCAAAGGGTGGGCTTTTTGGTTGGGATTCCTGCTTGGAATTCTGTGAACCTTCAAAGGTCTTTTTACATTGATTATTCATGTAGAATATGTGATGAATGCGTGTCTCCATTTTTGTTAAAATAAGTGTATGTGTACATATGAACTGATGCTAAAGAGTGAGACTCTGGGTACATGGCACATGTTTGTGGGGGGATCTGGTTTTGGTTTTATTTTAAGACTTAGTAATGAATTCCCTTTCCCCTCCTTACCCTCTTCTAAGGGGGCAGAACCATGGATTCACCACACTCTGTGTTCTCAATGAATTCTGACCATGGTGGCCACGAGAGTGACTTGAGGCAGGCGGATGTGTCTGACCCTGCTGCTGCCGACACGCACGGGCTCCTCAAAGCGCTGCTGGAGACGCTGGCCGCTGCCGGCCGCTGGGACCCAGCCCTGGCACAGTCTGTCAGTCAAGCCTTAGCATTAGGCACTGAGGAAATTGAAGAGGATATGAGACAAAAATATGAATATGAATCCATTCCAGCTCAGGACAGAGATGATCACGAGCTTCCTGACACTGCTCAGGCTGACAATGTTACCTTCCTGGACCCGCAGAGCCCGGCCACGCTGGAAGCTGACGTGCCCTGCTTGCCCTACCCCATCGATGTCAGTCTGCAGCTCCCACCTAACGAAGTAGGCCTTGAGCACACACTACATTTACAAGTAAGTGAAACTGCTAAGATGCCGACAGTGAAAGTACTGTTTTAGTAAGTATTATGAGACTGAATGAAAAAAAATTATTTTTCCAGAGGTAAGCACAGATAAGTAGTAACTTTTCTGTGAAGCTTTTCTGTTTGCTAGGAATGTACACAGAAATTTTCTTCACTCTTAAGCGTGTGTTCCTGGTTCTTTATATCTGTCCTTTCTGTAATAAAAAAGGAGCAGAGTTGAAGAATTCTGAGCATTTCACTGCATGCCCAGCTCTCTGTGTGCCTTCTTGGTGCAGTGGTGTACATGAGTTCTGTCAGCTCACAACTAGCAGATCACCCTTGTGCTTAGGGATCACAGTGCCCCAGCTCCTTGCTCCAGCTCATTACCCTACAAGAGTGATTATTCCATGATGTCTGTTACTGGTACTGACACACAAAGCCCAGTTTCTAAGTCATAGAGCAGGAATGAGTTTGTCGTACCTATAATCTCCATGCTGTTTTGCTCCTACCCATCTGGAATGTGGGATGAAATTGGCTTAAGGGCCCGTTGCAGGCAGTGCCTCAGCAATGCCAGTATCCCATGGCTTTAGTCAGGTATCAAGACAACAGCCAGGAAAGAGCAAGGGAGCAGCCAGTTCTCCCCTCCTTTCCTCTTTGCCCCCCAGCTTCCACACTGTAAGGCCAGTGCTCAGGACTGCCTCAGTTATTTCATGACAGACCAGGGAAGTACCTCACGGAAACGTTTCCAAATTTGACTGATTGGCAGAATTGCCAGTGTGCTGGTGAACTCAGGTGTGTTCTTTCTGTCAACTTCTCAGAATGTAAAAGCTTAATAGTGAGCAAAACCAAAAGAAGTTGTTTTGAGATGAGCATTTTGTTTGTTTTTTAGGAAGCAAGCACTGGGAATGCCTTTGAAGACTACAGTGCCTGTCCCAGTGCACCTATAGAACATGGCTATCACAGGCAACATCCTGACTCAAATAATGTAGGGGAAGTTGGAATGCACTGGAAACTTATTCCAATTACAGGTAACATGGGTTTTCACTCCTCTGTTCCTACAAGTAGTGAATGAAAACATATTCTAAAGGTTTATAGCTTTCACAGATGCATTCTTGAATCACATGTTGGTACACAAGAACATCTATAGCCTATGCAGTTGCTTCTTGTATTTGCTTAATACAGAAATCTGCTGGATGAAAACAGATATTGGTGAAGAATGTTGGTTTGGCTTCATATTGACACAGATTAGAAATGTGAATGCTTTAAAAACAAAGAAAACTATAGTTTTGAATATGGATGGTGATGGAACTGAGTTGGGGTTATGAGGGGCTTCCAGCACTCCTTGCAGCTCCACTGAAGCTGTGTCAGTAATCAGACTGATATCTTCCCCTTTCAAGCAAAAAAACTTGTCTTCACTATTACAAGATCAGACGCAGCTTGCAGTTCAACTCCACCAAGTCATTTGTGTTTAAAATTTTTGAAAGTGAGGATTTTAACCTAGTAGCAAATGAAAATACTTGAATAATATGTTGCCCTGTGTGATTTCTAATTTTTTTTTCATTTGTAATTTGTAATGGAGGCATATCCTGTTATGCTTAATCTCTGTTATTTCTGGGAAAAAGACTTGTATTCTGCTTTTTCTGCAGACTTGGACTCTGTTGTTTTACTGTTAAATGTACTGTGCTTCTGTACCTCAGCAGACTGTAACACTTGAGTCTTGGGATTTAAGTTGGTTGGTGGGGGAGGCATGACAGGAATGCTGTTTTCGGGCTGTGATTTGGTGTATCAGTTGTGTGTGACTTTCAGATATGAGCTGATGATGATGAAGAACATGAACTCTTCCTCTGTAGGTCTGAAATCACCAGAAGAGCCACTGGAGTACTTGCCACCAACAGATGCACTTCCCAATGATCCCAGGGTAGTAAATCGACAGAGAAATTCTGATTATCAGTTTCCGTGCTCTCCATTTTCAGACACACAGAAGGGGACAGCAGAAGATGGACATTACACAGAACAAGTGGAGAAATTTGAAGATCAGTATGAGCTGCCAGATCACCCTTTTACACCTAAGCATTCCATTAGTGCAGTAATAGAGACAACACTGTTGGAAGAATATAAGGTCTTTGCAAGAAAGATTCAAGAAATTTTGCAGCAAAAGAACATTGCTTATGTCAGTGGCATGTCCCCACCAGTCCTGTCTGCCCGAGAGAGGATAATGAGACTTTCTGAACACATCTGTTTGCAGGCATCAGAGGTTTCTGTCCAAGAATATATTGAGACCCTGAGTGAAAAATTGAATACTGTTATTTTGGCTTCTTCATGCATGAAGCAGACTCCCCCAGTTCATTCTAGTCCTGAGGCACTGGAGGTGGTGAGCAGCACTGCCCCCAGGCCCGTGCCTGATTCGGTGGCCGCGTGCAGGGACAGCGACACAGCGCCGTTCCCAGAGCCACTGTGCAATAACCTGGGGGAAGAGCTGCACTCCCATGAGCAGCCTTCAGCAAGCCTCCCCCTAGGGAAGGACAGAATGGAGCATGGGAATGCTAAACCAGAGGATCAGACTTCTGCTGGCGATCTCATGGAACCACCAGAAAAGACTCAGAAATCCTCAAAGAACTTCAACATTTCAACTCAACCAGCTTTTTCTGATATTATAAGTCAGTTAAAACCTGAACAATTTAGCAATTTGTTCCAAATTATAAAAGATGTAGAGAAAAACACTGTCAAATTTTATATTCATGAAGAGGAAGAAAGTGTTCTCTGCAGAGAAATCAAGGTAAATCTGTTTCAGTTCAACCTCTCTCTTGTGTCAGAACAGAGTGTCTTTCAAATCCACTTGTATGAAACTGGACTCACTTTCACTGTGAAAGTGAATTGTAAAAGTAGGCTGTCCTGTCCCATTTCTTCCTTGAGCTTTTGAGGTAGTCCTGCTTATATTTAGCTTTTATGCAAGTCTTTTTCTTAGAGCTGGAAAACAGAACAGGCTGGAGGTTGGTCCTTTCTGGAGATCCTGCCAGGGGGTGGCCTTACAGAGAAAAGATAATAAGGGAAGAAATGTGATAGCTTACCATTTTAGAAAGAATGTATGAAAAGTCACTCTGTGTGCCTTTGGGGTTTTTTCTCTTCTCCTCTAATTAAGAGTAGAGAGAACTTGGGAGAAATCACTGTTCTTCTGTAGTTAAATGTCTCAGATGAAAAGTTGAAAACTTCTGGCTTTTCTTGAAAACTCGGGCAGTTTGATCCTGTCAGTTGGTCCTGTGTGTGTGTGATGTGATAGGAATGACTGGCTTGCTGAAAGAGCTCCTATGTGTTGCTGCATCCTTCTGATGAATGTATGGGAGAGATAAGGAAGGCAGTCCCTCTGGGATTCACTGAAGTGGAAAACCTTCCTGTTGTGGGTGTCATCTGGGCATTGTTTTTACCAAACTACCTACTGACTTTTTCCTTGTCTCCTCTTTCTGTGGTGGCAGGAATATCTTAGAAAGTTAGGGAATACAGAGTGTCATCCAGAGCAGTTCCTTAAAAGAAGAGATGACTTAGATAAACTGTGGATCATTATCCAAAATGAAGACATTGCCAACCTCATCCATAAGGTATGTCCCACGTAAGTAACTGTGCCACAGAGAGCTGTTGCCATAGTGAGATGAGCTCATTTGGAGCAGGGCTGCTTCCTTTTTAACAGCACAGTATTAAACAGTGCCCCATGTTCAGCTGCTGTTTGAAGAAACAAAACGGTTGTGGTAAAAATGGTCTTGTCCCAACATTCACCTGTAACTTCTTCCAGCTCCATGCACGTGCTAATGCATATTTATTGTTAGTAGTTGTAAAGCTGTACAGAGGCCTGAGTAGTTCTGCTGCTGGTTCCGGGATGCTCTCACAGCAGGTGAAGGCAGCTCTCAGATGACCTGAGCTATTCCTGACAGCTGGGGCTTAAGACCCTGTGCTGGACAGAAAGTAACATTATTCCAAGTGCTCAGTGTCCATTTACCTTATTCCTGCAATGCTCCAGAGCACCTCCCCAGGCAAAAGAAGAAACAGTAATTTTTTGAAAATGTGTTTTGAAGTTTGGTGCCTGGCATTAGGGAGTAGGAGAGTTCTGTAGTTCCTTTTTCTGTGTGACCTCTGGTTACATCTCTGATTTCAAATGTTTTTAAACAGATCCCTGGCCTTGTGACTCTGAAGAGGCTCTCCTGTGTCAGCTTTGCAGGGGTCGATAGTTTGGATGATGTGAAAAATCGCACTTACAATGAACTGTTTGTGTCTGGGGGTTTTGTTGTGTCGGATGAATCTGTCCTTAACCCAGAGTCCTTCAGTACAGGTAGGTGTGATGCTTCTGGGAGCTTTAGAACTCAAATCCTGACATTTCAGTCTCTGAGAGGTCCTGTACTCACCACAGTGAAGGATCGGCTCTTCCAATTTTTGTGATGTTCTTTGAGAACTTCACCTCAGTCTCTTTCTCAGCTCAGTGACTTTCTTGACCAATATATGAACGGGGAGATTTTGTCTTCAGTTTGTATTACACTGTGTAGTTATGTCTGTGGAACCTTTTATTCCTTACTACTCCATCCACAAATACGCCATGTACTTTATTTGAAATTGAATAGTTGATGAAGTTACAATTTCTTGAAATATTTTAGCAAGGCAGAGCATGTATGGCTGAGGTCAGCTTTTAAATACCACTGCTGGGCAGCTGAGGTACAGAAAAGCAGCTCAGTTTTATGATACTGTTGTTGGCCAGTCTGCTTGGAAGAAAGCTTGAAGTGAGTGGCTGCTGTTTGTAATTGTGTGACTGTACTGCGATGAAAACAGAAAACAGCTTTTTGTATATACTGAAGCAGTATTTTCAGTCTGCGTACCACAAAATTTAACTTTTATTCAATATCTCCGTAACAGATAAACTAAAACAGTTCCTAGAGTTTCTGGAGGATCTCAATACCACAGATGAGAAATGGCAGTGGAAAGTCCACTGTAAAATACAAAAAAAACTTAAAGAGCTGGGGAGGTAAGTAAGGTTCTATAATACCAGCTGTTAAAATGCTTCAGCTTTCATTATGCTCTCCAAAACACACTTAAATAGAACTTACTCTTACGTTTGTCTTTTGATATTTAGACTGACCTTAAAATCATTCCTAATCGTGAGCTTTCCCCCCACTGCAGGATGAATGCCAATGCCCTGAACTTGCTCACCCTTCTGAACACCTATCAAAAGAAGCACTTGGTTGAGATTCTGTCTTACCATAACTGTGATTCTCAAACTCGAAATGCTCCAGAACTTGACTGTCTTATCAGGCTTCAGGTTCAAAACATACAACAGAGACATGTTGTCTTCCTAACAGGTAAACACCACATCTGTGAATACCTCTCCCCCTTTTTTGATAATGGGTGCTAAATATTAATACAAACCCTTCTTTTATGTATTTAGAAAAGAATCTCAAAACACTCTCGAGTTACGTTGATAATGGCATAGTGGTTGCTGCTGTCGATGACTTCATGCATAACTTCAGAAGTCTCGTTGGGTATCACAACTCTGTTAAGGAGCAGAACCACCTTTCTCCCTGCAGTGCTGGCCAAAGACAATCAGGTAATGTCAAACACACTTAAACTTTCCTTTCCAAACTGCACGTGTGGGGGGGAGGTCCTGGGACAGTGTGCCTTGACTCTGGTCAATGAACACACAGCTGGCAAGGAAAACCCAACTCTCAAGCTACTCTTTGTCTCTTTGAAATGCTGGGGGAAAGGCAGCTGGGGTGGAGCACCAGAGACCTTAAATACAGAAGTACAGGCTACGATGGTATTTGAGGCACTAGACAGGGCATGGTTTCAGGAAAAGGATAAACTTATCTCTATCTACTTTATCTACTTAGAGTAGATAAACTGTACTGAGATGTCAGTAATTGTACTCCTGTAATTGTCTGATCAAATACTCACCTGCTGTGTAACTTTAGATGCTGTTTTGACATTGTCCCCTTTGGAGCTGGGAGTTGGGATTTCCCAGCACTAAATATGAACACGGTGTGCAGAAGCTTTTAGCACCGAGTAACTGGACACTCCCACAGAGGGTTAAGTGTGTGTGTTGAGTAAGTGAACTCGAGTGGCAGAAGATCAAGACTTAAATGCTGTTGGACTGGCAGACCTGAAGTGTAACACTGTGAGTAGTGTATGGCCTTTTTAACCAAAGTTTGTATTTCAATAGAATAGGACTTTCTCTCTCTTTTAATGTAGTTCTTGTAGAAAAGGATGAGAAGGATGAGGAGGACATGTCTCTGGATTCAGGGGATGAATTGTCAGAAATAGAAATCTGCAGTGATGCCTCTAAGTTTGATACTCATGTGGAAGCTTTGCAGACAGAGGCCAGGGGCCCACATGGAGTAGATGCTAAAGCAAGCTGCTTATCAGTTACAGAGTTACCTCCCGAAGCACAAACTGGCCTTGTGGAAAAGACTTACAAAACTGACTTGGAAGAGAAACAGCTAATTACTCCAGTTTCTACAACATGCTCTGCTGAAGGAGAAAAACACAATGCAGTTGAACAAACCCCTTTCAGTAACTTCCAGGTTTATAGCAGACAATTAAACATGTCCCACCAATTCAGCCACTTTAATGTACTCACTCATCAGACTTTTCTGGGAACAACATACCCACTTTCTCCTGCAAATCAGAACCAAGAAGGGAGCAATTATTTTCTATCTGCCTACAGTCAGAGCATGGATACAGAAAAGTCATCATCACCTGGTGGCTGGGATAGCTGCTGTGATTCTTCCAGGCCATATTCAGAACAGAAATGAACTCTTAAGTCTCTTTTTCTAAGTTGCTGTGGACTTCTCTGTTTCTAAAATGTTGGATTAACGATTTCTATTTTATTCTGGAACAAAATGTTTCTTGTTCTTGTTATCTCAGATGTTTTCATGTTCTATTTAAATTCCTGATGGCCTGTCCCTGTTGGAACCATCTGAAAATTTAAATAAATACATATATTTTTTAACGTTTACTGTACTTGAATTATCTTGTTTGTTGGCACTTTTAAGTTTCTACATTTGTATTTGACCTGTTACCTAGGCTTCAGTTTGAGGTCTGTTTAATGTAAAGCTGAATGTTTGCCTAAAATATGTGAAAGAGCCAGTTGTTTTCTTTTTTAACTGTAAGACTATCCAAGTCACGTTTCTTTACATAAATATTAAAATTAATGTATTTATTTGACATTGACACAAATTTTGTACAATGTTTTTACATAGCTCTAAGGCAATGTACTTATTTTCATGACTATATACTGGATTTTGGCTAAATACCTCAATTAGAGTAACCAATGGTGCAGTTCCATTACAAAAAATCAAATAAACTCTTAATGCACAAGGGACTTGCTAACACATTGCTTTGTCTGTGGTTTTTATATTGTTTGCAAAGCACTTGGGGAACACCCAAGCTTGCTTTCATGCACAGCAATTATCTGTGTGTCTCGCTTGGTGCTCTGTGCTACTGCAACACCATCAGTGTCCTCCCAGCTTTTATATGGCCACTGCAATTACTGTAATGAGACAAGGACAAACCTGGGTTTAATGACTGTGGGAGTTCAATTTGCATCAGAGAAACCTCAATCCTCTCCCACTTCAGCTTAATGATTCCTGGGGCTTTCAGGCTTTTTTTGGTTTGGTTTTATTTGTTTTGTGAACTAGCACTGGGGTAAGTAGAGTTTTATCTGTTTCTTAATCCTGTCTTTTTAATTTCACATCTGCAGAGTTATCAACCTTTTCACCCTCACCGATTCTCTTACTTGGCTCATTTTGTTCATCATCCTCTGCCTCGGGCTTCAGGCAGCAGCCACAGTGAGCAGCTCTGGGGTCTCCAGACACCCCTTACTGCTGCAGTGCTGGCTTTGCTGAGACTCTTGACTTTCAGTGCTCCTCTTCAGGTTGTCCAATGTCCTGTCCCTGGGGGTTTTCCTGTTTGTAATTTGATTTTAGTGCTTTTCTCTGGAACCTGCTGTTTGGTACCAGGTGAGTGTTTGAAACTATGTAACTTTTAACTCACAAAATTAGTTTGGATGAAATTATTGGTTGAAAAGGGCAGCTTTTAAAAAACAAACAAAGCCCACAGACTTTTGCCTAAAGTTGATTCTTTCTCTTTATAAACAGTGGATTGATTTTTTGTTCAAGTTAAGAACCAGTACCACACTGGTGTAGCACTTGTTACCCTCCCGCCAAACACGGCAAATAATCTTTTCTGAAAAAAAGAACTCCCTTGTATCAATGAATTGTTCCAGATTGTGTGATGAACTGTGGTCTTAAAATCTGGGAGCACCTAATATTCCCTGTATAAGCCTAAAAGGTGGCTGAATATTTAAATACAAGCAGTTTTGTATAGTTAAAAATACCAACAAAGATGACTAAAGCCATTCAGAATATATCTTAATGTTTTTATTTATCAAAATCCGCACAGAGTTCTACAAAACCCCATATAACAGTTTTCTTCCATGTTTTTGGTGGTTTATATTAAATTGACACGTCTTCAGGGAGCATGAAGACCCTTCTAAACAAATACATCACCATTAGTTTAGTGTATCTTCAATATAAAAAGTAACATGACCCTGTAGTCTGTCAAAATTCTCATAATTTAATTTTCATAAAAAAGCTAGAGGTGGTTCATAATTAATTACAGTAGCAAAGTGCTGTGCATTTCCATTTTAAGAATTCAGAACATTCACATGTACCTCTCAAAACGGTGGCATGAAGTTCTCTTGAGCTACAATGGGAATCAGAGTGTTCTCCAACTCCTTCTGCTTCTGCAGGAGGCCCTGAAATAAATACAAATGTGAATGTTCTGTCTTCCTCATGCAGCCTGAACTAATGAAGTGTCATTGTTTCATAGTTAAAAACAATTTCCTTGTTAAGGCCCAATGGTTTTGAAGTACACAACTTCAGAAAAACCAGTGCAACCTCGGGCACGCAGGGGAGAGGGAACTTCTACAGAAGCCTTCAGGTGTGACTGGCATGGAAGCCAGGCCAGTTTCCAGGGAGGACCACACAGAGGGAAAAAGGACTTTTCCACTGTAGGAAATGGAACTTTCCCATGCCTCTGTGCATTGTCTCTGCATTTGCAATGTTGTGGTGTATTCTTGTATGAAGCTGAACCCCAAACCTTGATGGGCAGTGGCTTTTAGCCTTAACACACAGAGTACTCTAAGA
The DNA here is from genome assembly GCA_013397115.1 of Edolisoma coerulescens. Classification (NCBI taxonomy): domain Eukaryota; kingdom Metazoa; phylum Chordata; class Aves; order Passeriformes; family Campephagidae; genus Edolisoma; species Edolisoma coerulescens. The sequence continues at coordinate 844,727 of VWZW01000500.1, forward strand.
GCAGCAGTGCCATTGGAACCAGACCAGTGCCAGACGTTTCAGGATACACAGATTTACTGTCAAAAGGTTCAAGGTTCCTGCTTTGTCAGTGGTTCTTGTAAGTACTGATGACTGAGAAAACCTGTCCCAAAAAACCCTCTGGAAATGTATCCTTGTCTATCAAGTCATACATGATAGAGCTGTATCAGGTATGTGCATAAATTAAAAATAAGTCTTTTTACTGTAATTAACAGGATCATATATATTGATACAACTGGCCCCTTGCTTTCCATCTATTTTAGACTTCTCAGAAATAATTTGGTACCATGGAAGTTTGTTTTTTAAAAAAGAAAATTATTTTTCTCAGAGTCTCAATGCCTTTCTCAAAGGTAAGAGTTACAGGCTGCTGGCACAGCTCAGTACAGACCTAATGCAAGGCAGCAGCTCCTACAGCAATTTAGACTCAGATTCCTGGTCAAAGGAAAGTCAGCAAAGCAGCCTGTAAGACTCCCCTTTGGTTCCTTCAAAGGCAGCAGCTGCCTACTTTGAATCACTTGATGAATTGCTTTCTAATTAATCAACAGGATCTGCTTATTTAAATTAATGGGTCAGTGTTTTCAGTCCCTGTGTTAATAATTACTATTTTTACAGAGCATTTTTTGCATTTAGGAGCACATTACAAAACCAAGTTGTAAAGTAAACTGCCCTAAATAAACCAAGAGCCGAGGAACAAGGAACCCTGCAAGCTGGCAGCTCAGTGTTTATCCCAGGGGTTGCACAGGTACTGGAAAGGTGCACAGCAATGGGAAATAGCTCCCCAGGGAGCCGTGGGGTGTGTCCCCACCCAGCCATTGTCATCTGCAGCCTCAGGAACAATGGGGTGCTCTGGCAGTACTGCCCTGGGCTGAGGGGGGTGTGCTCCTCTTTCTTACACTTTGGCCCTTCTCTGTCAAAAATAATTCACTTTGCTGGGCTTATCCACTGACTTTTGATTTCAGTGAGGAAAGTGAGTCTGTTGCTAGCTCCTATTCCTGCTGTGACCTGAGACACAGGAAGAGAGTTGCTGTCCTGTAGCAAATGCAGTGGCAGACTCACCCTCCCTTTGCCCTCTCTTTTCCCTGGTGTTTTCCCTGGGTCAGCCAGTTCCCACTGGCTCTTCCTGCACCAGCCCAGCTGTATTTATCTATCACTGGCTGAGTGTGGAGTTCGAAGACTAAAGACTGGTCAAAATTATTTGAATATTATGTGAATTTCCCCAGACAAAACAATGGCTAAATCTGTTGTAAATATAGATATGCATGTCTGTAGTCTATCAATCCACTCTATATATGTATATATAAATGTAAAAAAGCAAGACTAGATCATCTTCTGAAACAGAAAACTTGGCTTTTTGTCTGTATTTCAGACAAAATCCTGCACTTTCTCAGTGAAATAACGGATGCAAAACAGGTGTCATCTGTACTTCAGGATGAGTACACAGTACTTAGGGATACAAGACATACTGAAGTTGAACAGTTCATGTCCTTAGTGCCTTCTGCAGCTGGCAGGGTATTTAAAAAGGAATTCCACATGTTTTAAGTTAACTCTCTTGCAGAACCAAGATCCACTGAAAGACTAAACTTAGCGTTACTTTTTAGCCACTGCGAAAATGACTGTAGGTTCCTGTCTTCTCTAAGCTTGCCAACTTTAACCTGTTTAAAAATCCATGGCTTTTGTATCCTCAGCAAGCACAAGGATCAAACTGTACCTTGAATCTGGCTTCACTCTTAAGCAAAATGCCACTGGCAAGTGAAGTGAAATACAGAACATGGACTTGTGTAAAACGTGGACTTGCCCAAACAAGGTGAACCACTGCAGGCCGTGAGGAGTACAAGGACCCAGCTGCTACTGCAAACTGTAAGTGCTGCACAAGGTCCCCAGTCAGGGACCTAGCCCTAGGCTAGGAGTGATAACTGGAACTGCTTCCCAAGCAGGGTCGAAAGAGCTAACGACTGGAAAACTCCCAAAATACCAGCAGAAAACAGGGAAGATGCAAAGTCATGGGTTCTGCTAGAACAGATATGGAACTAGAGTGGAATCAGTGAAATAGGTGTAGGTGGCCCATAAGTCTAACGTGAACATCTCTGTGTCATAAAGGAAGATGCAGTTATTTGTGTTGGATTGGAATGCTGTGTTGTGTTTGTGAGCTGGAGACAAGAAAACCACAGGTTATGTAAGGCCCCAACCCCCAGATCTGGGACTCCAAGATAACTAAGTGGCAGGGGTGGGGGTCAGATTTGTACAAGCATAACAGCTTGTGTGAAATGAACAAATAAACCTGTGGGACATACAGATGGGGGTGCTGACCCCTGCATGCTCCTGGCACCAGTAAAGGTGTCTTTACTTTACAGTATCTGCTGTGGAATAGATTCCTTTGGATCAGAAGCCTGAATACAAAATACTTAACAGCTGTAGATATTTAACAAAAATGTAAATGAGCAGTGGGGAGGACCAGATCCAGTGAAAGCAATCTGGAAGCTGTTAGAAACTGGCAGCCTTTCTTGGGTCACAACTTTTCCTACTGACCTGGGGAGAGTCACAAGCCTTTGTTTGCACAAGGAATTTACCTACTGCTGAAGCACTGTGTGTCCCTGGCAGTGCTTCTGTCTTTCTAGAGCACAACAGGTAATCACTAGTATTAACTACTGTTAATTTTGTTGTGCTTCTCTCTGTCAGATCTTCTTCCCTTTATTTTGATTATTTATGGAATTTCCATCTCGCAAGGCAGAGAAAAATCCTGCTGCTAGCAATAAGGTACTTTTAGATTAGACCCGTTCAAAAGCAGGGGAAGATACTGGTACATGTTTATTTTCAGCGTTCTTCACAAAGAAAATGCAAGCTTGAAGTAAGTATTTTTTTATCTTGCAGCCCTGTCAGGCCATTTAGAAGCATAAAAGAGAAGTGCTCATGTGCATGTCCAGACCTGTGGCTTCAGTGGCTGTGGCCACACCTTGTTGCCAACAGGTGGAGTATCAAACTCAGGCTTTAATGACGAGATGCCATTACCAGTAACTGACTACGAAGAGAACAATGTACACAAACACACAGGCTTTTATCTCAGGAGCTCCTGTGTCCATAGCATTAAACTAATTTTCATTTTCTTTTCAGAAAACCTGACTGATTGACGAATCCTGAGTTTTCTTTTTAAATGCTAACAAGTAGCAGCTGTCTTGGATTTTTTAAGTGTTCACACTTCCAGTTTGCAAATTAAAATATTCTTCCAGGCCTGACATGAGACCACCCCACCAACCCTTCTGCACCAACCCCACTGCTCTGTCCTGACCTGGGAACTGCAGAGGGGAGACCTCACTAACAAGGTTCTAGTGTTGTGTTAAAACTCTCTTCTTTTGAAAACTGATCCATTCCCTAGAAACAACCCTAACTATGGAAACCTGGATGCCAAACAAAGCCATTTCTCTTGGTTTCAGGTTTGCTCAGGAACTCCACTGTTTTATAGCTGATTTAAGGACTAAGGAATCCATATTCTCTCTCTAAGGCCTGTCCAAACATGGAAGCAACACATGAAAAGCAAAATTAGTAAAATGGAACAAAAGTAGAGGACAGGGCCCAAAACATAAATAATATGATGGAAATTGAATTAAAGATTATGATGTGATAATTTTTACTTCAGTATATATATACACACATGCACGTTTATCCAATAAATTTCTGCTTACCTGTCGTAATTTTGACAATCCTTTGAGAATTGCTTGTTGTCTCTCTCTGATGGTAACTACACCAGGATTTAGAAGAGGATCTCTAACGTGATCTGAGCTAAAAATCTGTTGTGGCATTTGGTAAGAATCTAAAAGTAAACGTACATCAAATCAGTTAATAATACTCTTTGTTAATTTTCTTTTAATTTTGAAGCAGTAGATTTTGAAAGTTTGTGAAAATCAGGGGTTGGTTGCTATCAAGATTATAATCGCTACTTTTAAATCAAACAACACTGAGATTCCTAAACCCCAGTCTCTATACAGTAATGCAAGGAAGTGCAATCATACTTCATGAAAGGTAAACAAACAGACAAAAAACTGATAATATAATTTTTTTGTTGCTTTTCTGATTTTTTAAGAACTTTTCTTGTGGTTTGTTTGTTACTTTTTTTTAATACAGAGTATAATTTGGTTGCACAGCCTTTCTGTGCGCTGCTGCGACACAGAGATGACTGCAAAATTCAGTAAAAAGCAAACACGAAATGGGCTGAAACTGTAAATCAGTGTAACATCTCTTCTCCTCTGCAGGAATCGTTTCAGTACCGTGGCAGGGTCGATGCTGGGGGTCGTGTGTGGAGGGCCGGCTCAGCGGTGCCTCAGGATCGAGGTAATAAACCTCCCGCGTGCGGACGTAGGGCACGAACTGCGCCGAGGGAGGTCTGGCGGCCTCGGGGCAGCTCCTCTGCTGGGCACCTGCCTGGGGGCTCTTCTCTCTTCTGCCGTGGTGGTTATGCACCAGGACATGAGAAGCCTGGAGCTGTCTTTGCTGTACTTGGAGTAATCTGTTCCTAACTGCTGGAACAGGTGGTGATTCCGACCTGTATGGGACAATCGCAGTTGTAAAAAAGCCCAAATGATACTTCAGTAATGTGATTCATTTTCTCAAATAGCAGAGACACAGAATCCTTGGAGGACAGGATTTTTGTTCATTTACTCTGCTTTTATACCTGCAATCCGTCTGGTCTTGTGTATTTTTAACAGTAGACAATTAGATACATCTGAATTCTTTGAAAAAAATCAGGAAAGAAAAGCAGGTGTATTTCAGTAATAATGCATTTCTGTATTTCATTAATGCAGAGTATTGACATACCTTTCTTCATTCAAGTGATTCTTATGAAATTGTTCTTCCTAGGAGAAAACCGAGAAAGTCAAAAGTAAAACAAAAAATCTCCCATGTTTTTTATATTAAAAGCTTTGATTTTTCAGAGCAAGTTTCTTCTGAAATTCCAAAAGGACTGTTTGACCTGGGTTCAGGAGAAAGGTATTTATCAAAGATTTGCGTTTAAGAGACTTGTAGTGCCTATGAAATAAATCAACAAATTATAGGAGGATTTGCCCCAATTTTCTGTCTTTGGCAGCTCTAAGCACTATTAAAAACACTGTATATTCTCCTATGTCCTTGGAACACAGGAATTTATAAACCTGAAAGGTTCAATACAAGATATTAAAGGAAAGGTCCAGAGTTTTGCTATTTGAAGGTGTGAGAAAGTGAGGTGTTTATGCATACAAAGAGTGACCAAGCGAGAGAGACTGTGAGAGAAAAGCCATGAATATATTTGACAGTATTTTCTTTAAAAGACTTTTTTCCAGCCACAAGCTCTACTGATATAATGCTTACTGCAAATGGAGAATGACTCCACTGAGGAGGATGCATTTCTGTGGCAATGATTATATCCTCAGTAATCCATACTCTTTGCAGAAATAAACATTGTTTTCTTGAGCAAGTACTGCTGTACCTCACCTGTCAGCACAACACAATGACTGGGCAAAAAAAAGCAAGGCAGTGATGTCACTGTGCCCTGCACACTGCTTGCAATCAAGCTCCCCGTTTAGATAATGAATCAGTGTTAGTGTAGAAATGAAAAGGAATCATCACTTGGGAAGACTGAAATAACAGCAAAAACTCAGTCACAAAATCTGAGTATGTTCTTCTCTCCTGACGAACAAGAGAGTGCTGACATCAGGATGAACAATGGGAGAATTTCAATGCTCCACTTACATAACTGAATTCCCACCCAGGTAAAACTGTGAGGAACAAGAGTCTTAAAATCACAGCATTGTTCTCACAGAGCAGACAGTGACCCACCTTTCTGCCTCTGTGGCCCTTGTTCTTCCCAGCTGTTTCCTCCCGAGGTGAGACAGCCCTGGCTGAGTGCCCTGCCCTTCTTGCACTGAGCTGCCCAGGGCTGTTCCTTTCCACCAGCTGCAGCAGCTCCATTTGGCGGCGCACTTTGTTCTCTTCCCTTTGCTTCTGCAGTGGTTTAGGGTACCTTTCTGAGGCTGGAATGTATCTTTTCCCAGGCTTGTTTATGTTCCAGTCAGGTCTTTTGCTGTATTTTTCTGAAGACTTAATTTGTTTTTCTTTTCTTGCATATTGCTCATATAGATCACTGTAAATGCCACCAGTCTCTTTTCCTGGAAGTTTATTTTTATCCATATACTGCATTTCCTTCTGGTATTTTTTGCTGTTAGAGGTTTCTTTATATTCTATGGAAATATCAGGTGAATCACAACACGCAGTTCTTTCCTCAGCTGACTCAGTGTATGCTGAAGTATTAAAGCAATCTAAAAAAAAAAAAAAAGTATTTTAACTCCAAGTCTGAGCTATTCAAATTACTTGGTTGACTTTTGTATGTCCATCAATCTACCATCACTGCTTTTATTTTAAAAATGGCTGCTACAGTTTTATAATGCTTTTCTATTCTTTTTTGTGTGGAAGACACATAGGACCTGTAGAAGCACTCAGTAAGGAAGAGATAAAACACAGAAGACTGGAGAACCAAATCAAGTTACTTAATAAATTTGGACCTATGTGGCTTGTGACCCTAAGTCAATACTATATTCCAGACTGTGGGATTTGTAACTGGTAAGTAACAATTATACAGAGATACCAGTTATTTAGAAGAATAAATAATGATAAATAGAGGAATAAAGTAGCACACTGGGATACACCAACATGTCTGTGTCTGTGCAAGTATTTTTTCCTAGCTTTATTCCTTGTGAGTAACAGTGATTGGCTCAGTGCCACAAACAGGGCCCCCCTGCCTGTCTGGAGGTCCCCCAGAGTGACTCTGGTGCGGGCTCTGTACCTGTCTGCACGCCGGTGTCCCTCCGAGGGGAAGCCTGCTGCTCAGGGGGACTCTCCACACCATCAGGGGAATGAGTCCCTTGTGCTGAAATGGCAGAAGTACAATTTTCAAACTGTGTATCACCTGAAAAGTGGTAAAAATTGTTCCATTTAGTAACCTTGTTCAATTTAAACCACACTACAGAGTTATCAGACTGCTGTGCTTTAGAGCTCACAGCACTACTGAGAACTCTGGTCCAGATCCCAATACTCGGCCTTTTCCACAGGAAATCTGACAGCCCATAGGTCTGAATATTCCTGTGCATTCCTGCCAGTATCTTTACATTTCTTCCTTTATGTAACACAGTATTTGAAACTTACTAAACCACAATATTCTCCATAGTAGTTAACACTTATATTTGTTTGAAAGGTAAATAAATTGTAATGAAATTTGGTTTGTGAAGCAAAGGAGCAACTTCTAACCCAAATGCAGACAGGGAAACAAAACCAAAAAACCCCAACCCCAGAAGCAACTTGCTTTCAAACACCAAAGGAACAGGCAAACTGAGTATGAGAAGATTTGTACTTGCCACCACCAAGATTGCTCTGAAGTTCTGAAATGTCATGTGCCTTCTGAGCCAAGTCTGGAATGTGCTGTTCTTGTTTTGATCCCTGGGCTAATTCCTGAGCTTTCTCCATCGTCTGATAAAGCTCTCTGTCTTTAAGAGCTGCAAGTTCCTTTTAAAAAAAAAAAAAGTAAATACATGATCATTTATTTTCATTTATTTTGAGAATAAAATCAATTGGATTATTTAATCACCATATAATCCTAAATTACATATATTTTTATTAAGGGGAAATATTTTTTTCCAAAACTAAAACTAGTTGAGTAAGTGCAGTATGTAACCTATAATTTCTATGATTATAAATTCAGAGCCTCTGCTGTACTAATGAAAGATCTTCAACCCTAGCATTAAAAAGTGAGCATTTAGATCCTCCAAGTTATCTGGATATTTATTTCCTTTCTAATAAATCCCTGTTTTTCTAGGTGCCATCTGATGTCAGCCATCTGTGACTTCCTGTAACATGTGGTTTAATGAAATGAAAGAAGCCTAAATAAAACTAATAAACCCCATTTTCCTCTGACTTCCATAGGAAGGAGACAGTAAAAGCTCCCCAGCAAACGTCAGTGGGTTACAGTTCCCTGACTCAGTGGGTTCAAGGTGCAGGAGACTGGGCCAAGGAAAATCTCATTTCCAAACTGTAATGAGCAGCTGATCCCACTTCCTCCTGCATTTGCAGTTGGAAAGAACAACTGGTGCTGTAACGTAGCTGAGCAATTACAGAGGAGGATGACTTTCCCCACGTTGTACCCGTCTGTTCGAGCATCTACAGGCAGATGCTACACATTTCCATCCAGGAAAGGCAGAGAAATCAGGAATCCACATTTCTGCAGGCTTTGGAGAAGACTGTTTTTGGAATCACCTTGTCTTATGACACCATGGAATCTGCTACTGTTCCAAAGAGGGAGCAAACAGGAATAGCTGCTACTGTGCCAAAAGGAAGAATGAAACGTTCAACCTTCCAGAGAGGTAAGAACAGCTCGAAATGCAAAATCTGTACCTACCAAAGGTCAAAATGTACTTTTGGTTTACCTTTTCTATGAAAGCACAGTGTAAAGCTCAGCAACAGCTACACAGGGGAAAGCTGTAGAACTTGAATGACCTTTAAAATGACTTTTCCAGACTACATCCTCAGAAGTCTTTAACTCAGACTGAAAGCACATTCACTCAGATGAACTTATGGTACTGAAGCACCTTAAAAGCATCAAGTTACCAATAACAATAACTGGATCACATACTTAGAGTTATTTTTTAATTTTAAATTTGCATTTTAAAATGGATGTTTCTGCACTATTTAAAACTACATTTCTATTTTTGCCAGTTCTTATAATTTCTCTTCTTCAAAAGGCCATTGTTCAAAAAAAGAATCTGGCCTTACTCTTGTATGGTATTTTAAGTTTATTAATTAAGAAAGCAGATTTTTGTTTCAAATGTCTGTATTTTGGACAGTTTTCATTTTCAAAATGATGAGGTGACACAATTTCGCAGGTGAGGAACACAAAGCATTTTCCTCCAAATTCAGTATTTTATCACTGACTATCTACACTAAAGATAATGCAAACCCCACCTCCTTTTGTTTTTGTTTCAGCATTTCTTCTTCAAACTGTTTCTGCAGTTGTGCTTTTTCTCGTGCCAGGCGCAGTTCTTCCTGTTGTTCTTCCCATTTTCTCTGCTCTTCCTCCAGTTGTTTCCTCTTCCGTTTTTCTTCCACCTGAGCCATTATTGCTTTCTGGCAGGATCAGAAAAAAAAGGCAAAGTAAAAGATATAACATTAAGGTATTGTAAGGTAATTTATTTGTGTATTTTTGTATACGTCTAGAATTGGATTTGGACAAGTGAAAAAAAATTGAAGACAATTTATTTCAAACATTGCTGGTTTTGTTTCTGGAAAACCACCAGCCCAACTGAGCAGTTTGAAATACTCAGATAAAAAAAAGGAGATTTTTATGTTTTAGAAAATGCTTTTTCTTCTTTCTTGTAAAGAGATGAAGGTCTGATTTTCACCTCATGCACATACGGTAATCCAGGAGTTTGATCCAGCAGAGCAACAGTGTGACTAGAACAGTCTCTTTACATTTATCCTGAGACTTCTTCACATGGTGCTGGAGCCACCAGCATGCAGATACACATTGTTAGAGTGCCACAGAGGTGATGTAAATGTCAGTAAAGAAGATAAAAGACTAAAGATTCATGGAGTGGCTATCTGTAAATATCAGTCCTCCTTGTAACAGTGGAGACTGAAGGAAAATGCACATAAACCTGCTGGAGCTCTAAGGACTGAACTGTGCCTTGTTTGAGGCAGGAGTTCAGTTACAGAAATGCAATAATCTCGTGCAAATATTGAAAGAGAATTGTAGAGTCTGACTGAAGGAAACACTGCCAAACAATGTACATGTCATTTAGAGCATAAAAGTCAAGTGCCTCCCTGGATTCTGGTATTAAATCTCATGCTTTATTCATGAGACATTACCTTTCTCCTAATAAAAAGGTGTGAGGCTTTAAAACCAAAGTCTACCTGATGTTCCAACTGCTTCTGCCGCCTCCTGTCCCTCTCCTCAATCTGTGCAGGGTCCAGCAGAGCTGTCATGGAACGGAGGAAACTGTCAACAAAGGGACATGTAAATGCTTTTAATCGTTAGAAAATAATCCTGAAGCCTTTCTTAATTAGAATCAGTTAGATTTCATTTTTATATTGAGGTTACATTAATTAATTCATAGATTATGAAATCTTTTTCATTAAGGAACAAAGTAAGGTTATTTGCAGTAAATTTCATTAATAAACAGTGGTGGCACTTGTGTCTTTCAATAGTGAAATAACAGGTAGTTCAAAAAAAGCAAAAGCCAAATGAATGTAAAGGATTTTATTCAATTTTTTTTTTAATTTCTGAGGAGATACCAGAAATTTACTGGTTGAGAAAATAATTATCCTTACAAAGTTCACTCACCTGACTCTCTGACTTTGTTCCAAAGCACCATTTTTAGCAGCTTTTTCTGCAGTTCCCACCTGTAAAGGCATAAGGTTGCCTAAAGCTGCAGGTGACAAAGGGTGAATGAAAGGAGTCGGGTCCTTGGGGTCAGGTGACAGGCAAAGACTTCCAGGCTTTCTGTGCATTCCATTCAAGGGGTGTTGTGCATTAGCATTAAGGTGGTTCTTAAAAGAATCAAAATGCATTGCCCATCTGTCATGCTCTTCTGCCTAGAGAAGTATCAAGCAACAAAAAAAAAAAAAAAGAAGGAGCATTCAATTACACTACTTCTATAAAGTGTTAACAAAACAGACAATACTCATTTTGTACAACAGGAACATTTGAAAAGCTAAAATGCAGACAGTAGTTAATTCCTTAAATGAGAAGACAAGTGTCTCAGTTGCTGAAAATGCAAGTCAGATCACAGATTATAATGCTGCTCCATACCTGGTCAGCACAAACATATTACTACAAACAAAAAAAGGATAAGGTCACTCTCTGGTACCTGCAGCCCTCCTCCCACAGCACACCTACCCAATTAACAACGAGGCAGCTAATGAAAGAACCTTTCCCAGCTGTTTCCCCTTCACAGTTAAAAAACTCAGTTTACAAAGGAAGCCTGATGCCTTCAGCAACTCAGGAAAAGACAAAGCTTGTGTTGTGTGTAGCTCTGTAACCACCCCTGGCAGCAAGGCTGTCTTTGGGGGGGTGAAAAAAGGTAAGGCTATTTTCTTCAATAGTTTCTGGAGAAGTGCTTGCTTTTTAACTTTTTTAAAGTTTCATGAGTGTGTATATCTATTAAAATAGTATTTCTAGAAACAGGATTTGTGCATCACTGTGACACACTGTACTCGTCTTTTCTCATCTCCTGTAGTCTACACAAATTTTCTTTTTCCTAACTGTCTAGCCATGGTCTCTACACAACCTTGCAAACCCAAGTGCTTTTACACATGGTGGAAAAGAGAAAGGAAGTGTAGCACTACCACTGTCTCCATGCCTGCAGCAAGCCCTCTCACCAGACACTGAAATACTGAACAGCCAAAGGCTCAATGTTCAGTAAGTTCATCCATATGGTGAAAACCTGGACATGCTGCAGGAAATCCCATCTTTGTTGCTATTTCACTAATTACATCTTTTATTTCTTACAACAAAACTGTAGAGAAAGACTTCTCTTATTTCAAAAAGTCCCTTGAAACCACAGATACCTTTGATAAATTAAGTTTTTCTTCTATTTTTCGTAGTTTAGCTTCTTCCTTCTGCTTGTCCAGCTCTTCAAGCCACTTCTTCTGTTGCTCATGTTTCAAAGCACTAAGAGGTTGTTCCTGTGGCACAGCTTCCTGAAATAAGATAACTGCTAGTTCTTGTACAAAAAACTAAGTATCTTGTCTACCACATGATAAAGACTTGGCAGAAAGCTCTGCCCTCAGCTGGAGAGCAAAACTGGGCCTTTCTCTAGCACAAAAAAAGGATTCAAGTTTGTAACTGTAGCAAGTGTCTGACTGATGATAGAAAGATGAATACTGAATATTACTCTTAACTTGAACCATCAGCCTCTCACTCCAGAAAACCTTACTTATTTGTATCATGAACAGAAATCCCTTTTTCTTCCTATGGTTCACTGCTCAGTCTGTGCTCTAGGTAGATTCAGCATCACAACTGAATTAGCAGTAATCTGTCTCAAATTAAGGAGCTACCATCTTCATTCTTTTGTTTCTGCCTCTTAATGGTTGTCTGTATTATTTAACAAGCTCCAGTGGCACCGAGAACTTTCAGTGCCATCTGACAGCAAACTCCTTTCAATCACTGCCTACCAGCCATAACTCAAAACCTACTTCTTGAACCTTCTGCCATCAATATCCTTTATTTTATATAGGTTCCCACTTCTCTATTTCTTCAACACATACTTAAAAACTAATTAATACTGCATGTCACACCTCTAGTACTGTTCTTCACATCAGCCTGGGAAGTGCTGTCTTCAAAGCACTGATAATTTTGGTAAACATTCATTCAGACACAATTATTTAGACACAGCAAAAAAGTCTGAGGAATTCTTCTAGTTTAAAAGAACTACTGGAGACAAACATTTGTTAATAAATAAGTAAAAAAACCCCTGCATGCAATTTAAGATCTTACCCTGAAAGCCAATGCTGTGCAACTGCCAGCTGGAAAGTCAGAACTGAAATCAGGCGACTGCCCAGCCGGAGCTCTTGGAACATTCAGTGCAACTCCAGCAGCCTCTGTGGCTGAAGCAGCTGTACAGGCAGAGTTTTCCTTAGTGCCATGAACTGAATCAGCTGGAAACATTGTCTGCAAATAAAGGGACCATTTCAAGACTTACTTAGTTCACCTGTTTTGTTTGTTAACAAAATTATACTTCTAGAAGCTGCTGTTCATTAAAACTTCAGCCCAAACTTCTAACTAAGCATCTTTTATCCACTATTTATCAATTACGTACATTGAAACACATTCTCACGGGGCAGAGTCAAAACTTTGCTAGGAATGCTGAATATGCCACAAAAAAAAATGTAATTTGCTTTTGCTGTAAGAACTGATAGCAGATACAACCCTAACTTCTGTTTAACAGCAACAAATTTCACTGGAGAAGCCTCTTGTGAGTATAATATATTTATCTAACACAGTGTTTTCAGAATGACAGCTGACTTTTTAAAAGGCTAGAAGTCATATTGCTATGCTCATTATGTAAGCAATCAAATATGTGGGAGAGCTCATGAACAATGTATATAATTATATAGCCAGGAATTACATTTGAGACTATTCCCCAAACAGAAAAAGAAAAGATTTATACTTTTTAGTCAGGAATCCAAATGAAAGGACAGGAATGGGTTGTTCTTGTTACAAAGGAAACTGAGAAGTTACAAACTGGAGCAACATGTAAGTGTGGACCAGGGAGATGCAGCAATTCATGCCCTGAGAGGGCTTAAAGCACCAGTGATATTGGATTCTACAGGATTTGTACAGAAAATGAAATCTATGAATTAGAAGTTAAACTGCTCTGCAGCAGTACTGTGGAAACTTGTGTGTGCTTGTATCTCTTGACAGCCTTACCTGGTCTGGGTCAGGTGTTTCCACCTTATGGGTTTTATTATTGCCAGGTTTTGCCCAGAAATAGCCCACCTCTCCCTCCAAAGTTTCTTTCAGTTTCTTCTTCAGTGCTACCTGTTCATCTTAAAAAAACAAACAAAACCAAACTCTAGTAATTACTAGAGTTCCTATTACAAACATTTAGCTGTTCAAAAAAATGAAAAAGACAGCAATGCATATCTCCCCTGTCCTTTGGACCTTAAAATGGACACAAACTAGAGCTGTCACCATTGTCTGACCAATCAGTCATGACCTTGCTCTTAAGATCAAAGTGAGTGTCTGCCCAGGGATGCACAGGTAACTGGGGAATCTCTCTGAGAAGACTAAAAAACACTGAAGGCTAAATTTCCCAGGGAAAGAGGGAAAACTAACAAATAACCAAGTACATAAACTCTCTCCATTTTGTCATACCAGTCTTGAAATACTGTAATATTATTAAAACCAACAGAGCTATAATGGAAGCTACTGACAATGCAGAATTAAACCTTGAAACCAAATGGTCTAAATCCAAGTTCAAAAGAAAACACAGCACTCTTCCATGTGGATCATCAAAAGCGTAATTTGTCAGGGAGAACTTACTACTGTATTAAACATTTTTACTTTTCTCTAGAGATTCCCCTTGGTTGGTGATGGGGCTGGACTGCAAACTCCCTCAAGTTCAAATTGCAATTTCATGCAGTCATGCTTGTGGATTGGGGTGATGCTATTCCCATTAAAAACCAAATGCATTTGTTAATGATAATGGCTGTCAACTACTGTCAGAATGTGACAAAACTGCTGGCAAGTAGCACCTAAAATACAAAGCATAATAATACCTTTATTTGAAATAATATTTAATTGGCAAAGAAGTGTTTCTTGCAAGAATTTATAACATTTGCATAAACTTCTGAAATTCAAAAATCTTAATCTGGAGGCTTATTAAATTACTTACTTTTCAATTTGTAGCAACTATACTGATATAAGTAAATTTAAAAGGGCATAAGGAATATCAAGTTTCTTGGCATCCTGAGTGTAATGAAAATTGATCAAAAATGTATTTTATACATCATAAATACCTAATTCCTTCTTCCATTGGGTCTTTTTAAATTCCAATAAGGCTTTCTCCCCTTCTCTTTCACCCAAGGTACTAAACATGTCAGCAGGTTTCCGTGAATCCTTTCTAGAGAAAAGGAATGAGGGGGAAGATTTTTATCTAGAAAGCTGATCTGTTAATTTTAAAGGTAACTTTTAAATCAGTATTTATAAACAATCTACAAACCTTTATTGGAGACACAATTTTTGTAGACAATAACACAAATGTACGTACGGAACTTTCTGTCCTGGCTGTGGATGTGCTTCTTGTTTCCTGCTTGAATCAGAGTTTGCTTCATCTGGAACTGGGGACACTTCACAATCTTTCTGGAGTGACGCTCTAACATTGTCCTCTGATGCCTCATTAGTAGCTGTGGTAGAACATAAATATATATAAATGTATATATAACCACTAAACTTTCTTCAGCTTTGAGTAAATACTTTGAGAGCAGCAGAAACTTGCAGATTCCCCACAATTTACCAAAAGTGTTTTCAGCCCTACTTACATAGTTAAAGCATATAAGTTAGACCTTCACAGGGTATTTTTAAAATGCCAGACTTAGCAATCACTTATTCTTGGCTAAGGGCTCAGAATTTGGGACTCTAATTAACTGCAGGATGTCTTATTCTTGGTGCCAAGAGCTGACCCCCTCCACAGATCCACCAGCAGGAGGAAGGATGCAACGAAGGAAGGTAAGCAACAGCTCTCACACTTCTGAGTAGAAGAACTGGGGAGGGGGAAAAGAAAAATACTATTCAGCAGTAATAGTCCAGTTAGACAAAAAGACACATCCATCTCTGGGCCCAAGGAAAATGGCAGAACTGCTCTTGAGACGCACAGGAAGGTCTGATCTCTTCACAAAGCAGCAGGGCCCTTCTCTTTGGGGCAGTGGTACAGTGCAGTTCTGTTTCCCCGGGGTAAAATGGTTCTTATTTTATATGAAACAGTGACAATGTTTCTTGCTGGTTTGCTCTTTGAAATACTGTAAATCTATCAAACAATCCTTTTTACTGTTATAATTATGAAATGTTTGGTTCCTCACAGCAACTGACAATTTCACATCCATAATGGCAAATGGTTTTGTCTGAGACCATCCAACATAAGAGTAATATCTCTCGTGCCAATCAACTTAAATTATTGACTCAAAGTTCAGCTTTCCCATTTTGCTCTGTTTCCATGAAACAAATGTATGCAATGGTTTGTATCTTACCCATTTCCTCTTGCTTTTCATTAGGAGTCTCAGAGATGCTTCTTCCTTCTTTAACAATCATCAAAACCTCTTGAAGCTGTTCTTGTGTTAAACACACCAAACTTTTTAAGTCTTCAGCTGATACATGTTGGGTTTGAGGTTTCTGTTTAGTTTTTTTCACAACATTAGGATCCTCTGAATCAGGATATCTGTTTGTCTTATCTCTTTGGAAAATCAAAGAGTGACCTTTAGTTGTGGCTTCATATGAGGAGTGATTATTAACTTGCAGTTTTTCACCTTTTGTCATGGATAAGCTTGATTCACTCCTTGGTTTTGTTAAATTTTCCTGCTTGATACAAGCATTTTGTGTTGGCCTCAAGACGAGCCCAGTGTGCTTTATTCTCAAGGCCTGTTTAGGT
The DNA here is from genome assembly GCA_013397115.1 of Edolisoma coerulescens. Classification (NCBI taxonomy): domain Eukaryota; kingdom Metazoa; phylum Chordata; class Aves; order Passeriformes; family Campephagidae; genus Edolisoma; species Edolisoma coerulescens. Next base: position 860,899 of record VWZW01000500.1, read on the forward strand.
GCTCTGGCTTTGTTACCCATCTGTTAAAGCAAAAAGATTTCACCATCTATTAAGTAAGGAAATAAAATTGTATCTGTAACAAATGAAAACAAGATTGAAGCAACAAGTAAAATAAGTGTCATTTTTCTTCTCTATTGCATCAGTAGAAACTCTGTATAAGCTAATGAAGTATCTCCATGAGAACCAGGAATACTTTGGAGGAGAACACAGCACCTGAATTTGAGTATTTCAAAATGACAGTATGAATAATAACCTTCTGTAGCATGACATTTAAAAGAATTAATAAACATGAATTCTGCTTTACTTTGGTGTTTCTGAAGCCTGGCTCCAAACAGGTACATGTTTTCACCCAGCAGCCAGCACTATTTCAATCTTGATTGTTCCATTCTGTACTAAAGATTTATCCTTTCCAAGGTCCTTGGTGTACACTTGTAATTATTTCCTGTGGATTGGGACCTTTTTCTGCTTTTTCTCCTTCCCAAGCCCACTGCATTCCACTTGACTCAGAGACAACCTGTATGACCAAACTTGAAATTAAACACAGCTCTGATCTCTCTTTTACCAGAATTCCTTTAAGGTCTCTGAACGTTCTGATTTAGATGATTTCCTCTGCTGCTCTAACTTCTTGGCCAAGGAAACTAAAGCATTTTGAAAAGGTAAAAATAGTCACTGAACTTTGAATTCATCCTTTTGAACAGCTATTATAAACCTGAGAAATAACAGAATATCTCAAGTTAGAAGGGACTCATAAGCACATATTTCTCTTTCATAAATATAATTGATTACAAGTATTTAAACAGTTCAGTGAGTTCTCAAATTTTCTGTTAACAAATAGTAAATCTGTGTGTTCTAAAAACTTTTCCACTTACCTTCATGGCACGCTTTGATTTATCTTTTGGGAAACAAACACAAACATATGAAAGAAGTATTTAATAACAACTTGCTCCTGAAAAACAATCTCGAGAAATTAGTAAAATTTTATATTCATCTGATTTTTGTAAGTCAGGGGGGAAGTACTTTCCCCATACCATCTGCCCTGATTATTTTACTTTTTTTAGTTATTTCAGTATACACACTTCAAAAGTATGTTGGAAAAAAATTAAAGATATATTTCAGTAACTATTTCCAGTTTTACACACATCTAATCAAATTATTGGGCCAGTCTGACCTTCCCCTGCTATTCATTGTTCCTCAGAGAGCCCTGTGGTGATGCCTTCTTTGGTTCCATGATGGCTTTTTGTCTCCATCACTGAGATGCCACAGTGCATTGCTCCCCACACCTGTCCCCTGAATTACTCTTCAGTCTTTTAACCCACATCCTAGAGGATGCACAGAGGTGTGGTAGTCTCAAAAATAATAAGTACCATGTTCCATATAATACTTATGAATAAAGAACGTTCTAATATTAACAGAGGGAACATGGTACTCAAGAAATCCTGTACACATAGCTATTTGGGGTTTTTTTCTGTGTAAGAGAGAGACAGCTATCTCCAGTAGCAGCTTAAGCTACTGCAGAATAATCCTACTTTAGCCCCTAAGAATGTGAGCAGTGTTTTTCAGCACAGAAACCAAAATTCAGAAAAAATTCAATTTGATGCAATTTTTGACACCATTCAATTCAAGGAAGTGCTGTTCATATCAGTGTATAACCAAGTTAATTCTGGGAAAAGACTGCTTGTTCAAGGCTAGTTCACAGTCCAAGGCAAGGCTTTATCTTGGAGCTCTCTGGAACACAGACTGCCCCTCCCCAGCCAAAGATGCTAAGGATGATTGTAAAGAGCACTGGAATTCCTTGTGGCTCAAAACACCACATAATGTCTCATTAGGCAGCTGTCTGGTAAATGCAGAAAATGAAATATACTTTAAAGGCCATTTAATGGAGACTTTCTGTATCCTGACTATGTAGAACAGTTAGGAAAAGTAGACTTGTACAGAAATGTATGTCTGACAAATCACAAAAATTGAATTTATTATAGAGACATATGTCTGGCAAATCACAGAAATAGAATTTATTAACACTTAATTACCAACATAGATTTTTCCAGTACATCTCAGATGGTAGTAGTGAGATTTGGCCTAAATAAACTGCTTACTGAAAATTAAAAATGCTACTTTAAAAATGTGACTGTAATGATGTAATGCTGTGTAAATGAAGCAGTTATTGGGCCTCTTTTATCCTGGCAAGTAATGTGCTATAAAGTTACAGAAATTATCAAGTTATGCCAGTTGATACACAATAGCACTTAAATTTTTTTTTTTTAAGGACAATCTAAGGAGTGGGGACTATTTGCCAGCTGTTCCCCGGTGCACAGACTATTCAGAGCTTCCTTATCAACCTACTGCTCAGAATCGAGCTGGTGAGAGAGAGGACTTGTGAATAACAATCCACAAACGTTCTTCCTACTCTGAAAAATATGTCGGCAAAGCTGGGCTTCATGTCGCTTGGATATTAGGTTTAACTTCAAGAAGCTTTAAAGATTACTTGAGATAAATGATTAAAAAAATACCAGAAGAAGCTAAAATTAGCCTAGGCTTTCCATCCAGCACTTCAGTTTTGAGCTTCAGTCCATCGCTGCAAAATGAGAGAGAGAATGGAATCTGAAATATTAAGTAATCTGATAATGGTAAGATTTTTACATTAATAACAAGGACAATTGTACTTAATAATTAACACGATATTTATTGTTGTTCCAGATGGTCTTTCACATCCCAAGCTATGTTTTGAGAAGTTACTCAAAGCAAAGAAACCAACGTGTCTTGAAGAGGGTACAGTTTTATTTTTGATACTGAAAAAACTGGATTTGCATGTTGCAAAGTAGATCTTTGACACCAAAGGCGCCACTCAATATCGTTATACAGAGCACTGTGCCTCAAGAATTTATTAATCCAACAATCTGAACTGTGAGCTGCAACAATCGCTAACCAAGTCTCTCGGAACGCCAGCGCTGATCACAAAGAGGGGGCTGTATTCTGGAAACAGCCTCTGGTTGTGCTTCCGTGCACAACAATCCAGCTTTGCAAGTGGAACGAGCGCTATTAGAAGCGTTTACGAGAAGAGAAAAACGTGGCAGTGTGAAGTACCCAGCTGCCTTTCTTTCCTCCGGGGGCTGGGATAATCCAATACGACGGCAAGTGCTCAAAATAACACTTCAAATTTCATTTTAAAAATGTTAACAATTAAAAAATCCAGCGCAGCTCGAGCTCGCACGCAACTTTCTCCGGGCACCCAAAGAAGCGGAGCCGCCGCCCGGCCCGGCCCCGTCCCGCGGCCGCTTTGTGCCGCAGCCGCGGGGACCGCGGGACGCGGAGGGTGCGCGCTGCCCTCGCTCCGCCGGAAAGCGCTGTCCCGAGCCTGCCACCCCCTCCACCGCTCCCCAGAGCCCGTCCCGAGGCACCCCCACGTGAAGGGTCGCTGGTCCCGGCTCCGTCCCGCAGATCGCTCCCGGTGCCTCGGCCGCGCGGCACTGCGCGCCCTGGCGCGGGACCGACGCGTTGCGCGGGGCCGGGGCCGTCCCTCCCCGAACAGCCTCGCCCCGTGGGGAGCGCACCTCGCTGCCCGCCCGGCGCAGCCCTGCCCCGCTCGCTCCTTACCCCAAGTTCATGGCGCTGCCCGGCGGCCGCGGAGCCGCGCGGAGCCCCGCGCACCGCCCGCCCTCAGCTCCGCTCCCCGCTGAAGGAGCCGCGCGCCGATTGGCTGCCCGCGGGGGGGGCTCAGCCAATGGGCGCCCACAGCACTGCGGGGCGGTGCGGCCGGGAGCGCGGGGGATGGGGCCCGGTGGAGTCCCGCACATCCCGCTGGACCGGGAGCGCTGGGGATGGGGCCCGGTGGAGTCCCGCACATCCCGCTGGACCGGGAGCGCTGGGGATGGGGCCCGATGGAGTCCCGCACATCCCCTTGGGCTGGGAGCACTGGGGGATGCAGTCCCCTACGTGTCCCTGGGCCGGGAACGCTGAGGATGGAATCCCGCAACCGCCCGTCCCGGCGGGATGGGGTCCCGCGCAACCCTGGTCCCGGGGCATGGGGTCTCGCAGCCCCGCCGAGGGTGCGAAGCAATTGCCGGGCGATTATCCCCGGCCTCGAGCAGCGGGGAAGGACGGAGGAAAACGAGGGGCNAACGAGGGGCGGGCGTGGGGGAGAGAGAAGATGGGTGTGGGGAGGGTCTGCCTTCGGAGCGGCCGCGCTGCGCGGGAGGGTGGCGGCTGCTCGCTCGCTTATTTATTTATTTATTTATTTACTTACTTACTTATTTTCTGGTGTGGTTTGGGCAAAGCGGACAAGGTAGGAGAGGGACGAAGGGCTGGAGGTGGGGGGCGGCACGGCGGTCTCGGGTGTCCCAGCACTGCGGGGGGGAGCGGCGGCCGCGAAACCCCGGCCGGAGAGGAGAGAGCGGCAGTGAGCCGAGCAGGGCAGAGCGGGACAGTGCCCGGGGCCGGGCGGGAGCGGAGCGCGGGGAGTTCCCCAGCGGGAGCCGTGTCCTGGTGGGACCCGTCCCGTCCCTCCTGGCTGCCGTGT